>CM031382.1:11208728-11278636 GCA_018290095.1 Polypedilum vanderplanki
CTCCTTATGGTTATAATATAGATATTTCTAATTTTGAAATAGTCGTCATTCATTGAATCGTTAAAAATTTGCATATTTATTTGATGTATAAACTGACCTAAAAAATGTAACTAAAGGTTTGATTGAATGAAAGATAATAAAATATTAAAGACTTTTTTGGGTGTGACGAAATTTATTAGGGCGGGAGGGAAAAAGTGTGTGGTCATGCTCAATTTAATTACAATGAGAAGAAAATGGTTAAGTTATTTTAAAAGAAAATTAGAATTTTTTTCTGAGAAATTTTGTTTGAAAAAATCTAGTTTTTTTAAATACTTTGAATTGTTTAAAAGGGAATTCTGTTTTTAAAATTTAAAATTGAATGAGTGTTTGAAGAAATTTCGTTATTTTTTTACAAAAAATCTAAACAAAAATTTTTATTTTTTTTTTTAAATTTAATGATAACTCCTTTTAAAATTGTAAAATTTCATTCTCTTAAAAAAATCATCAATTTTGTCCAATAGATGTCATAAAAATTAAAAATATTTTTTCTTCCATTTTCAGCTTCTTTCCTAAATTACAATTTTTCTCGCTGTGCTCTTCTTTCGATTAATTTTTTCATCCGCCAATTTTATTCAAATACATTGCTTAAATATATATTCAAATCCAGATATCTCTAAAAGAATGTTTTAATGTGAACGAAAGGATGATGTAAAGAAGTCAAAAGCAAGTTAAAGCGTCATTAACACAAAGACATCTACATAAGTAAGAGAGAGAATTATAAGTTATATAAGGAAGGTCTAGGTAACAAGCTTGATGTGCATAATGAAAAGCAGTAGATAATATATTAATTTATAAAGAACATTATATTCCTCATTATAGAAGAGTTGAGGATTTTTGTTGTAGTTGCTATATAAAGTACTCATTGATTGATTTGTAAGAAGAAGAAAAAAAAGAGTAGAAAAAGATTATTGGCCCTGAATATTGGAATATTATGTTATTGCAATTGTGCTGATCAAAGATAATTCTGAAATTATTATATTGGAATATAAACTGGTTAAGACTGTGTTTGTTGATATAAAATTCATTGGGAAAATGAAGATGAACATTTTTCTTGGTGCTTGTGGGGTTTATGATTGTTTAAATTGGGAAAATTCTCAAAACATTTTTTAAATAATTTCAAAGATTTAAATTAAAAAAATCAAAAAATTTATTTATTTTTGAAAGAATTTTTCAAAAATTCCAAATTTTAAAAATATTATTTGATAATTTTTGAATAATTTTTCTAAAAAAAATTTAAATTTTTAAAATATGAAAACTTTCTTATGAATTTTCAATTTTTGCAATACAATAAATTTTTTAAAATAATTTAATAAAATTCAAAAACTCCCTATTTAAAAATTTTCAAGGCAAGTTAAACCAATAGATATTTTTTTAGCAATTTAATTTTGCTCAAATTTTGATGTTTCTTTCTATTAGTCTTTGAAAATTTTTAATTTCCAACAAAAATAATAAAACATATTTAAAAACTTCTCCTAGAATTCAATTTTCAGACACAAAAAAACTTTATTAAAATAAAATAAAAATTCAAAAAATTCAACATTTAAAATTTAAAATATTTTCAAAATCATTTATTCACTTGAACATTCAACAAAAAGTGAATTTCATTTCATTAAATCACATATGTAAGTATAGGAGGAGAAGAATCATTCAATCCAACTACTTATAAAAAATAGATCGCGTGCGGCGCCACAAGGAAAAGAGTGAAAAATAAAAGAAATTAAATCTCGAAAGTTCTTTATACGTTGCATCTATTTAGGGATGGTGGTTGAGGCCAGTAGAAGAGAGGCATAAAAATTATAAATGAATGATTAGGAGAAGAGGTTGAAGGAGAGGTAAATGTGGATCATTTAAAAGTGCTATCTAGAAAGAACATAAGAAATAAGAAAGAGTTAAAGGAGGACTATATATCATATATTTTAATATAAGAATTTATGAAAGTTTTTGTAGACCAGGGTGAAGAAAAAATTTATGGAATGTTACCCCAAAAGCGACTTCTTTAGAACAAAATATACAGCATTGGAATTTAAAAATTTTATAACAGAGGAGAGTTCTTAAAAATTTATAATTTTACATAAATTTGATGATCAATTTGAAACTTTTTTTCCTCAGTGTTTTTCTTCTCTCTAAAATCAAACACTTCTCATTCTATACGATTTTCTACTGTATTATACCTTTGGGTGTATCTACCTCAAGGATGCTCTAAGTGTGTTAAACAACCACCTACAAGTCTTATTTTTTTTTGGGCTTTTTTCTCTTCATTTCCTTTATCTTTTTACGTCGCAAATAAGGTCCCCCGCTCAGAATAAGTTCGTGTGTATTTCTGCAAATAAATATGCGCGAAAGTAAAAAAATATTTTCAAAGAAAATTCTTGCAAATGAGTAAGTTTAGGCTATAAAAAGGCGGTTTTTCATTTTGAGTTCAATCAAATAAATACATAAATTAAACTTTTTTTTATCTGTAAAAGTTAACGACAATGGAAATATTTGATTGGTGGATTAAATAAAAAGGAAATTTTTTGTAAGAAAATAATAACAATGTTTTTAAATTTTTCAAAGTAAACGTTGAATGGCAAATTTTGCCAAACAGACGAACGTGCAAAATGTAAAACAAATTGTTTTCCTTATATTTAAATAATTTATACTCTTGTTATTTGTGATTAATAAATAGTTTTTATTAAATATAATTCAGGTTGGGGTGATTGGTAATGAGTAAAGATTCCTGTAAGGTATCGGCTGAGTGGCTTCAAAATCAGTTTAAGTAAAAGAAATTATAAGGAAGTTATTTTGCCACAAAAATATGTGGAACCTGTAGAACGCAATTAAAAATTAATTAATGGAGTATCCAATTACATGTTTACATTATGAATTATTAGGAAAAAGATACTGGCATTGGCATCTTGAACTGGTGAGGGGTGACTTGGGACTATATACTTGCAAGTTGAACTTACACAAAAAATGTATCTAAATCATTCAATTTTATTTCAAGTGGGGTCGTTGAAATTTTGCATAATTTTGTTAATGAAAGCCAATGATTCCTTATGTTTTGTAAAAGTTTTTGATAAATTAAATAAAATTTGACCTAAATAAGAAAATTCTCTATATTATAAGTTAAGGCCGTTGTTATGATTTTTATAGGGTACAAGTTATATAAATAAATGAACAAAAGAAGTGCATCATGTGCGCATATTCTCAATAAGAAAAAAATATAAATCAAAAATTTGTTATGAATGTATCCTTAAATAGGCAAAAAATTATAACATTCCTCTCTATAGTCAGCGCCAAAACTGGAGACAGAGTCTTTTATCTCTTATCCACACAGATTAAAAATCAAAATTTTAATAAAAATATATTAATATTTTTTTAATAACTTAATAAATTTACATAATATTAAAACTATTATTATTAATTTCTTCTTCATTATTAATTAAAATTTCTATATCTCACAAACACATGAAATATTAGTGTTATTAGGTATTCATAAAAAATTCTACAATTTTAGGTCAATTCTATCATAAAAAAAGCTCAAATAAATTAAAAATTTTTCATGCGAAATTCAAAATTTTATTAATAATAAAAAAGTAATACTATTTTTTGGGTTTCACCTATACCCGTTGGCTTACATTTATAATTAAAGAACCTCTTGAAAATAATAAAAAAAGTTTTCTAATGAGAGTTCTTGATCGGAGGCGCCTATTTCTAAATGGCCGGCTGAGAAAGTTGTTTGGCGCGATGACATGAGAATTCGGGCAAAAGCTTAACTTCTTCCTCATTATTATCTATTTCTTGACACTCTAAAGACTAAAACTGGCTTGATTAAGAACGAAACAAAAATATATGAACTAATTTATTGGGTGGTCCATGACAGATACTTAGGCCACAAAAGCAATCGGTGAAATTTAAAGAAATCTAATTGACTACCTTCGAAGCGTGGATACTTGATGACTGTTAATTTCTATTCTGAAAATCCAATTAACGGATGCTCACATTCACGAAAAGTTGTTTAAAAAGCTCAATTATTCAATTGAGAATTAAATCATCTTCTGCGCGTCTCCTCTTTCAGGTCCGATTAGTGTGTTCGTTCCATACCATTTTTCTTCATTGGGCACGTTAATGCTCATTTATGAGTGAATCCCTTGCATCCTAGCTGCGCCGTACCAATATTATTTTCCCCGTTTTAGAACAAAACGTAAGATAAAAATGTAGGTATATAAAAATGATGGTAAATTAACTAAATGAATATCAACAAATAAGCCGTGAGGATTGAAAATATCTCGTGGGTCTTGTGCGTTTTGAATGTACATACGACTGCTTTTTTGAGATCTGGTATTGAGCAATAACAATAATTTCCCCAATTATAAATATCACATTAAAAACCCCTATTTTATATATATTATCACTAATACTTAAAAATCATGTGGGGATTAATCAAAAAATGTAAAGATTATTACATAAAAAAATTTATAAATGTCTTTTGATTTTTTTTTGTTTGTTCACTCGAATACTATATATTTCACAAATATAATCACATCTAAATGTATTCTCTTTTAATACTCAATCAATAGAAAATTGTCATTTAACTCATTAATCATAATCTACGTACATATCCGCAGTATTATTATTAAACGATATAAAAAAAAGTTTTAAAGGGTTCTTTGTTGTTGTAAAAGGTGTTGCTTTTCATCCAATATATAGAGTGTGTTGCGATAATATTATGGTGTTTGAGATGTTATATTTATGAATATTTGAAAAACCCATTTTTACTTAAAAATCTGAATGATCAAGTAGATACCTTAAAGAAATTAAAGGTATTAATTTATTAAGTGGTTGAATTTTAGCACATGGACTATTTTATTATCTAAATTTCTTTCTCTAGAAAAAGTAAAATGCCCTCTAATACCAAAACCTTCTCCTTCTAATTCTCATAAATAGGTGTTTTTTAAATTTTCATTTATGAAATGTCTAATTTCACTCCCTCCATACTCCATATTCTGTGAATTAAAAATTTTCAACTTGAACATTCTTAGGTAATAATTTTGATACACTCTAATCGGCATATCTGGTATAGTCTCTCTCCATCATATCATTATAACACCCTCCTAATATATTACATAAATAATAAGTTTTCTATGGAGGATACCAATAAAATATATAACAAAAACTATAATCAAATAATATATCACGTATCCACCTAATCTACATTACTAAAAAATTTTATTTCTCATTTTATTAAAACTCATTCTATCCTCTTGGATTAGAGTATAAATATATGATCTGCTAAAAGACGATGCAATACCCCCTACCTCTCTATTCTCTCTTTCTTGCCTTTTTTTCATTCTGGGCTCCTATGATAAATTTAAGTAAAAGGTTTATGAAGGAAAAAGTTAACAAGTCTTTTTAATATAATCCCATTTTTGGGTTGAGAATTCACTCATACCAAAGGAGTTGGATAAAAAAACGAAGCTTTTTTCATTCTTCGGAAAGATTGTCTTATATGTATAATTATCGCCATGCGCCAGTCCTCGTCACAAACGCGAGCGTAATAAAGTACACTCCCAGGTATCTAAGTAAAAATGTTGTTGAGATTTGGATTCTATGTTAGTCAGCTAGTTAAAGCGTAGTCAACACACACTCTCAGCTGGGAGTCAACACTGAGAGCACAAGACCTACTTTGATATAGAGGGTGAAGACCTCAACTGAACTTATTTTTCAACAAAAACGGTTGAGTGTTACTGTACGTATAACACAAGAAAGATAGAGTGGAGAGCGGAGTGTTGTTGGGACAAGGTTAAATTTATGGATGATTCAGGAATCCTCATTAACCCACCATATTATGATATACTCTTATTATTGTTGAAATGTGTTTGTTATTGAATATTATTCCTATCTTTCCATTTTTTAGATATTATGAGTCGAGAGAGAGAGAGGTTCTCCCGAGGAGACAGTAAACTATAAGCGACTTTTTAGTTTTTTCTGCGCTCCCTTAAGGTCCTAAATCCAAGTTAAATAGGTACAGAGCTGAATGGCATTGGAACACGGCATCCCTCAGACATCATCTCTCATTTTCCTTTAGTTTTTGAAAAGTGAATTGGTCAAACGAGTTCTTTCTTAAGTAGAACTAAGAGAATATCATCCTTTCGATAACAACTTAAACTTTTTTTCGTACTCATAAAAATCTACACGTCGCTGCGGGAGCTCTATCTGAGAGAAGTAGATTACTGGCATAATCTCAGTACTCAATAGATCATATCTAACATTTCTTCGGTGATCCGTCACATACATTCTGTAACGGTAATCTGTTCTATGTAATAGATATGAATGAGTTGATTCCAACCAATAAATATATTCTGAATATAGTTGGCCGCATACCGATTGAGTTCGCCACCGACTCACATAAATATGTAGCGAGCTCATATAAGTAGTCCTATCTGATAACTGTCTTACAAGGATACAGCTCATGGAGAGTTCACCCCAACACAGCCATAATTCTAAATGAGTCGTCCCGGCTTTTCTCTTATAATCATCCTCTCTAATTTGCTTTATAAATAATTAATTACTTGAATAATATACTCCTTTTTTCCATATATTCTTCGTCGTGATAAGATAGTCTCAACAGAGAAAGATGTTTCCCTAATTTATTTTAAATCAATTAGGAGGATATTATCAACAAAATAACAAATAAACAGAAATTACAACACAACATTTTTAATTTATTATGAATTTTTATCATCATTCATTTTTTAACAGATATATATATCTATACACTGTAAAATATTCACTTACGTCGATGGATTCATTAATTTTATGAATAAACCATTAACAATAACTTACACTTATTAATAGAATCCATTATGCAATTTAGATGAGAATTATTGTTGCGCTTCGGTCTATTATATTTGGATGGATAATATAAGGAACTATTTAACCTTTCCGCGAGTGTGCACAATGGGTGTATTGCATATTATTTATTATTTGATGTACTTATCTTTATATTCTCGCTAAACATAAAATAGCACTAGAGAGACTATTTATATGTAACATATATAATGAATACACATAAATGGAATAGTAAGAAAAATTAGGTATACACAAAAAATTTGAAATCGTATTTATTACATTATATAAATGGTGTCGAAACACTTATGCAATATACCTATAAGGTTAAATTCTCCAAGTATAGCATATTTATTCATATTCTTAACAATTTTCATTATTAATAAAATACAGAGAGAGGTATATGATAAAATTTATATATTAGTTTGAAGATTAAAACTCTTACAGTCCGATTCACCATATCGATGATTCAGTACCTATATATATAGAATCTACTCTCTTGTTCACTTACTATTTAATTGTATTATATATATATTATTACTTTTTCTTTTATTTTATTATCAAATTACTCTGTTATATATAGTATATATTTACTTGTTTTATAAGGCACTCAACAATATTTAACTAATTTGAGATATAATCTATCAATATTCTCTTCTTAGAAATTTCTAAATTTCTAGATGCTCTTGCGAATGTTATTTTTGTTCTCTCAGCATATATATAAACAATTTGAGTTACGAACTATTAATATATTAGAGTACAGTACAGAGCTTATATATAAAAAAAATTACCCTTAAGATAAACTTCAATTCATTTTCCCATACAAGTTTCTCATGGTAGATATATACCTTGCTATTTCATGAGATATCCAAAATATTCTCAAATTGTTCCACTATACATTTTCGATCATTAACACGTGAAATCTAAAATGAGGCTAATTCATATATTGTTCACCCTAAAACTTATATTATATCAATTGAGTTTGTATATGCATTTGATAAATAAACTCGAGAAATACCTTACTTACAGTTCAGTTGGTCTCTATTTCACATTCCTTCATTTCTTTTATACTCAGTTATATAGACAGAGATCATTTATCTGGATTCTTTATAGAGTGATACATTCTTTGAGAGTACTATTCTTTAATATATCTAAGTTGAGTAGATTGATTATAATAGTGATATTATATTACTTAGTACATGATTTTATATGAGCACTTAATCTCATTCGATGACTGCGTTTTTTATTTATTATTGATTGTAGTATTTAGTAGCTTAAGATCAATATAGAGTGTTTTTTATATCGATTGAGTGTGTATAAGATAGTGAGAGATAGCAAGAAAATATAATATATATTAGATATCAAAGATTGACTATTCCGCCTATCTCTTCTATTTTACGTTCGGGCCTTGACACTTTAACCTACTTCGTTCCTATCTATCGTCATCACCAATTCATAGTATATTAATATTTGTAGATTTATTGGTCATCTCATATTTTTTATATATATATATTGTTATTTCTATGAGGGATATAGGATTAGGAATATATTAATTTGGTAGTTATATTATATGTTTAATGATAAGAGACAGTGAGTTGGAGGATATATTATATATATATAGATTGATGCCTGGATCTAATTATGGTCACGACACCAAGTACGATGATGTACATATTTCATAGTTTAGAGATACTACGATAGATAGTATAGTAGACAACAATATAAACGAGCTCTTGCTAAATAGTATGTCACATTATGAAGGTACAATGTTTTGCTGTTTAGTTTAAGTAAGTGTAAGGAATTGTTATTTATTTTAGAGATGAGAATATAAAATTTATTACCTAATTTATTATGAAGAACTACTTTATACAAGAGACATTGCTCATATAGATATATATGTTGATCTGCCTGGCAATAATATATATATGATAGTATATACTGATTATCTTGATGTCAACATAATATTTGTCTATCCCAGAGAAAAATTGTGATGGATTTATTAGACAGGTATGCCACAGATTTAAATATAGATATATATGATCATTCACGGGTTCTAGTGATTTATATATATATATGATATTATATATTAAATATATATTAGTGATATATCTAATGTACGACTATAGTGACAAAGCGCTAATAATCAAAATAAACCAATTTAGGATAAATATATATATATTACTTGATAAAAAAAAGAAAGTTATTATTTATGTTGAGTCCTTTCCACCTATCAATCTTCGCATCAAAGCCAATACATTTCTACAAGATCACTAACGAGAGTCACAACCACAGACGAGAAGCTTGCATTCGCTCTTTCGGTGTCTTAGATATCCTAGAGAGAGAGAAGTATATCTAGAAAGTTATATTCTCGATTCTCTATAGACAATCTTAATTTTATCAAAGACTAGTCAGAAGAATAATTGACATATAATAAAGGAAAATAATAACTACAAACTCATTTAATATGTATTACAAATTGTACTATATACAGCTATACCAAGCGAGTAGGATCGAATTTAGTTTCACACCAAAATAGCCTTACATTTTACTTCAAATTTTACTACCGCACGTATTATTCGCGACCTCGTAGCTCTGCCTTTCCATTCTTGCGTTCTCTGGTTTTTTATAAATGAAGAATAGACTGCAATCTCTAGTTTGGTTGGATTACACAAACATCGCCCTTGCTCTTTTCGATTATTCGAAAATTATATAATCAGGGGAGCACACTAAGTTAGTCGTGATATGGTTATACTCTTGTGAATTGCATCATATTAATCATATAATTGAGAATCGTACTTTTACTTTTTAAATAATATTCATTTATGCTTTCTTTAATAATCATGTTCTGATTAGATGGCACATAAAGCTGCTTGTGCAACTTTAATTTATTACTACTCAACAAAACGAATTACTTATATTAGAATCGAGAAATAACTGTTTCTTTAGCGCTTTAAACTTTCCCAAAAGCTAAAGGCTTATTATCTATTCACCACATAACTATTCCTTTTATGTCTTATGTAAAGAATTATTATTATACAATTCTAAAAACTTTTCTCAGTTAAAAGAAGTTTTTTGATTTTTTTGTTTCATAAATTTCATGTCACTTCTTACATCTCCAAAAATATATGTTATACGTAAGATTTTGAACACTACACTTAACTTAAACTCAAATGGTTATTCGTGTCAATCTTCTTTCGTCCTACCTGTAAAGGGTCTCCACCTAACTTTGCTAGTCACTTACAACTTTTATAAACAAGTCTTACGCTCACGGCTGACTTACACTTATATATAGTAAGAGTGGAGACCTACTGATAATGTATTCAAATGATACCTACCAGCGCTGTTGATAGTTAGGCGCTTGTAAGAGATCAACCATAAACTGGCAAGCAGATAAATTCCAGTTACACTATTAAATCTATCACCACAAACTCACCTTGGAGATTCAATCCAGGTTTAGAATATATGAAATTTACCACAATCAGCACTGCATTTTTGCATAATTTTCATTTTTATATTCAATCACTGTCTTCCTTAACATTACACATATCCACATCATAAATTATATTCTGAATATGTTCCTCGCGAACGGGCTTTCCATGCTTTTTGTTGCTCACACGTCTAAGATTGTCTCCTACTTCAATGGTCAATGATAATATGATATATAGGGAGAAAGTATATTACTGAGATGAGAGACCTAATATACTGCTCGGAGTTGAGACCAATCGAGGAACTTCTTTGTAATTTTCAATTGTCAGTCATACAGTGTTAATGCAAAAGTATGATAATACATTCAAGAACATAAGATAGATATAGCTGAGAGAGATCTTTTGTATTTGTTTTTATCTTTTGCAAATAGAAGTTTCCCTCTATATTTTACAAGGTCGCCAAAAATGTAACTGGTTCTTTTCAATAACGAAACAATAATAATTAGAGGGAAAAAGAATTTTTGTGAGTCATGATAGTTGGAGTGTGAGCATAATATTGGTTGGTTATTTTGTAGTTGATTACGCAATTAAAAATGAAATTCGCGAATAGAGTATATGTCTTCAATTTTATTGTTGTTGATTGTTCAAGTAGAAAGATGTCAGCTTGAATAATATTAAAAACTAACTTTTAATTTCGGGAATATTTTATTTTATTAACCCTTTTTCTCATGATAATTTAAGTTCCCAAGAGAATAATTGTCTGTATAAAATAAACCTTCATCATATAATTGAAAAAATGTTTTTATATATTACACTTTCTCTAACTACAAGTATAATAAATTTATGAAAAAAATACCTTTTGGTCAAAACGGTTATCCCTTTTTCGTGGAAAAGTTGAAAAAGCTTGAAAATGGGATGCGAGTTTTTTTTATAATTTGGTAGGATAAAACCTGGTAAAGGGAAAATCGTAGTTACCATCCCCGCACCGCCACCCCCAATGGGGTTGGAGTATATTATTTCGCACCGGGTTGCCTTCCAACGATGAAAAAATTATTATTGTTTATATTATTAATAGTCCTTAAACATATTGTATTGTTGGTGTTAAATATTTTCCTCTTATAAATATGCCACAATATAAAGTAAAAGTATTAACATCAATAATATGGAAAAAAAAAAGAAAAAAAATTTATGTTATTTAACCTGTAATTAAAAATTAAAAAAAAGAAAATAGTTTCTTTTATATTATTATATTCCCCTTTGGAAAAAATAAATTTATAAAAAAAAATTAACAAAGGTGTTTTCTGCCAAAAAGAAGAAAGAAAAGGTATTAAATTAAAAAAAAAGATGTGTGTGTTATGTTCCAAGTCTGGAAAATTCAAAAATTTAAAAATAAATATTCAGTGTCTCTTTCTCTGCTCTCTCCTTGACCCATCCTTCTTCTCGATTTCTCTTGTTTTTTCGATTTTGCAAATCAAAAGCGAAAGGCTATCTGAACAACAAATCCAAGTAAGTTAAAAAGAAATAACAAGGAATAAAATAGAAGATGAAGAAAGATATTGAAAGAAATTTATCAAGAAAGAATAAAGTTAGGCAAAATTTTAATGAGAGTTAAGGAATAAAAAACGATTTTAAGGGTTTAATTAAGATAACATAGAAAATTGTAAACGTAAGGATTCGACCTTTTGTATGCATACTTTTTACGTATTCAAGTTTCGAACTTAAAAATGTCCAAAAATTTTATTCAAAATTTATTTTATTTGAATAAACTTGCAAACATTAATAATATATGGGCTTTCAAATTTTAATTTGCAAAGTTTAGAGGAAATTTGAATGAATCTGAAATGAAACAGAGTATTTTATACGTCAAACTTGCATGTATGTAATCAAGTTACTAATATGTATGCAAGTCAAGTATCCATGCAGAGTGCTGAACCCTAAATTAATTTAAATAATGCAGAATTATGAATAACCAAAACCTAAGGCAATAAATAAGAAAGAATTAAAAAATAAAAAACCCTATTTTGAAAATTATGTAGTAAGCAACTGTCAATCTTTTCTGTTGAATATACAAGAATGCATAGTCCCAATTCAATCACTATCATTTGTCCGGTGGATGAGAGGTAGACTTACAACACAACAATCAAACTCAGTCTACGTAAGAATTTTAAGAACTATTCAATATTTTGCCTGTCTAAAATCAAATCGGGACATCCAAGTTCAATTCCGCAGATTTCAAATGAACCAATTTTTTTTGCTTTGGCAGTTCCAGATTTATTGAGTTGATAGAATTTTAAATTTCTTCAAACAATTCGCTTGACTTTCATTCTTGAAATTCATTGTCATTAAATAACAATGTGAACATTTCATAATTTTAGAAGATTTTATAGAAAAAAGTGCAGAACAATCGATGCACTATAAGGACAAGTCTGCAAAAATCTATATTGCTAATATTCAGGGCTAAAAAAATCATAAAAGTTACAAATCTAACAATAAAAAACTGCTTCGATTTTTGGAATTTTTTTTCTTCCTTTTACTTGTTAAATTTAAATTTGCATATGATGGATGTAATAGAAAGAGAAGAGGGAAAGAAAGAAGGAAAGGCTATTGAATTCCCGAATCAGTTACAACATAATAAAGGCAATGTAGTAAGAAGAGAAATATTTTGTGTTATCAATATAGCCTACAGGCATGATATGAAATGAAAGCTGTTACACCTGAATGGGAATAAAAAAATTTTTTGCTGCTGCTGCTCGTCCATGCTGTTGTTGTCATTGTGTTAAAATAGAAAAAAATATTTTTGGCAGTTTTTCACGCATCGCCTTTAATTACATTTTCATGTTACATAGCCAGAGAGAACGTTGGGTTTGCTGATCCTCGCAACATACCAAAAGTAAAAAGAAGAGGAAGATCAATAATTGCGAACTTACAACCATATGCATGTGAGCACCAACACTTTTTCCTCTAGGATAATTTCCACTTTTTCCCTCTCCTGCATACACATCTGTCAAACTTCGTTTGCTCTCAGTTTACATTTGTCTTTCTACTGTTCTTTCGGCTCCGCTTCAAGTGATTCTTCTCGTATAAAATTTTACTCTCATACGCATTTTTTTAGCATCTCTCTATTTACTCTCGCAATTTTATTCGTACTTATTTTGAAGAAAAAAACCAAATTAAATTGCTATTTTTTGTTATGCCGTGATTGTGAAGTTTATTTGGAAAATTTAAAGTAAGTGAGGAAAATTTTTTGAGTTTTTTGGAGCGAAATTGAAGTGATTTCTTCAATGAAATAGAAAGTGAATAAACTTGATACTTTTAGACAGTGAAAATAAAGAAATAATTTTAAATTGAACAGTTAAAAAAATTAAAAAATTGAAAATTATTGTAAATATGAAAAATTCCTTTAAAAAATTCAAATAGTTTCATGAAAAATTTAGATTGTTGTTCTTAAATTTTAAATTGTTTTTAGAATATGCCCAGAAATTTTTGATGGGTAAGTAAACTTTATGCATTGTAATTCGGACATCAAGAAAATGAGAAACAAACTTGAAGCCGGGGAGTCTGACTAAAATTTTGAATAGTACGTCCGACTTAATTTTAGTTGCACTAAACCCCATATAAAAATATTTTAGTATCAAGTTCCGGAAAAAAATTTGAGTTTTAAATATTTGTTACATCAAAATCTATCAACGAAAATTCATCTGAAAATTTTTTGTTCCTTGTGAATAAAATATAAAATGATTTTATACTTTGATTTTTTATCGACAGTCAAGTGTCAACGTCGACAATTGTCATGTGAAAATTCACGTTGATTTACTCAAAAAGTGTCTATAATTAATTCATCTGAAATTTATTTTAGGCCAAATTTGGTAAATTAATATGAAAATTAACGAATTTTTAATTTACTAAAGTTTAGATCGAATAAAAAAATTCGATTGATTTAAAGACATTTTTGAGTAAATCAACTTGAATTGTTACTTGACAGTAGTTGACGAGCAAGTGCGATAAAAAAATTATTTCTAAATAAAAAATTTTCCAATCAAAAACATTCTGCCAATGGAAAAACTTGTTTAAAATAAATCTTGAATTATTTTCAAATAAAGTTAGTGACTTGCAAGTTGTTTTTGTCAATTATATAAGCATATCAATGATTTAATGTTTTTGACAGTAAGCAAGTAATGACAATCATGTTTGACTAAACAACTTGAATTGTAAACTAGAATTAATAAGTAACAAGTTTATGGGTTTGTGATGACATAACTGAATGAAACAATCAAAAATGTCAATAAAACGATGAATTGAAAAACTTAATCATGTAAAATTTAAAAAAAAATACGAACTATGGAAACGAAGCAATTTATAACGAATTTTTTGCTGAATTGTGTTTGTTTCCATAAATGAAAAAAATATAAACTCTTCTTCATAAAATTCTTCACTGTTTTAAATTAATAATTTGTCAATATCAAAAATCATCCTTATTATCAAACACTGCCATAAATTTTACAAAAACTATTAAAAATATTAAAAATTTTCACAAAAAACTCCCACGAACCATCACGATAATCATCAAAGTCGTGTCATGAGTTAATAAGAACAAAAAAATTCTCATCTCAACAGTAACTTTTTTTTNAAACCTTTTCAAGGTCAATAATTATTCATAGACCAAAATTAAAAAGTCTTCAACTGCACTAAAAAACAATTCATAACTGACATTATAGAAAATATGATTAATAATCTCAACACAAACAACAAAAAATCTTACCGTTCATTAATTCATCATCTTCTTACTTTGAAACAAAAAAGTAAAGTAAAAAAATCTAGATCATCCAATAAACACAATTTATTAACCCTAAAGTCCGAGACTGAGTCCCCTCTAGACTCCCATTAAAAATCTTCTTTTAATCCTTTTATTAATAATTTTTATCATCATCATCATAGGTCATTTGGATTGTCTCTGCATTTGAGACGCTTTCGTGTTTTGTTTTTTTTTTTTGGAGAAATAAATGTTGTGAGGTTAATTATAGATGATAAAGCATAGGAGGAGAGGACAAGAAGGAATAGAAAATAAAAATAAGGAGAGCAAAAAGAGGCTCTTTTTTTGATGATGATCTAAGAAAGACGAAAGTGAGAAAAGAAGGAAAAAAAAGTTTATATAATTTTTTTTGAATGTTTGTTTGGAAATTTTTAAAAATTTTATGGTTCGACACTTTGTGAACATACTTGACTGACAACTTGACTATATGCATGCAAGTTGACTTACAAAAAATTTTTTCTAGAACATTCAGAATTTTATTTTACTTAGGTTAAAATTGGAAACTTAAAAATGATTGGCTTCCATAAAAATATACAAAGTTTTGACTGAAATAAAATGAAATTGAATGAGTGAGAGAAAAAAAAATTTAAGTCAACTTGAATGATTATAGTCAAGTCACTATTTGTATGCAAGTCAAGTTTGCATACAAGTGCCGAACTTTAAAAATTTTATGTTATGTAGTTTATGTATGTTTTGATATATTTAACGTATTTTATAATTTCGAATATTTAAAATAAAAATTTTCTGCAGAATAGTTTTAATATTTCATATATCAAATTTTTCGATAACTATAAAACATCATGAAAGAAAAATTTTTAAACTTAAAGAAATTTAAGAAATTTTTTCCACCCGCTAGTAAAGCAAACATAATAAAAAAATGTATCATGATGAGAAATCCATAAATAAAGGCGATGACCAAAAATAAAAAAGGTTAAACACACGAGCTCTCTCTCTTTCTCTTTTGATCGTACAATAAATGGTAAAAAGAGTTGAAAGAGAGTCAAAACCACAGAGATGATGATGAATAACAAAGAATAAAAAAAAGAAAAGAAATTCTTTTAAGCACGCAACGCTCGTGCTGCCTTTGAGGCTGCTATAATCACATAAAATAGACGAGAGTTGGTCATGCTCTGCTTTATGCTCTAGTAAATTGGAGCTAATTTTAATATCATACTAGAAATTTTTCGTTTTTTGCAAAAAAAATATTTTTCTAGTAAATTTCGAAACAAAAAATGTAAAAATGTCAATAAAAATTTTATCATTAAATTGTTCACATGAAAAAATTTCATTTGATGATGATGATTGCTATTAACTCTTTTTCTTTTTTATTTTATAACTTTTTGTTGTGTTGTATTCAAAACAAGACAAAAATTTAAAGACATAGCAAGTTTGAAGACCCAAAACCGACAATTTAATTAGCGACAGCTCACAAAAAAATCATGAGAATACAATTTAGGTACAAAGTTGATACTCTTTTTGTATTTGATCCATAATGATCATTATATCTACATAATCATGCCACACAGTGAAGTGGAGATGAGAGTAATTTTGTGATATAAAACAATTTTTTATATTTTGTAAAGAAGTTTTTTTATTTGAGAGACAAAAAATGAATAAAAAAAAATAATGAAGAAGGAAAGAAATGAAATTTATGATGGATAATTAAATGTTGATGAGGAATTAGGATTTTTACAAAAATATTGTTTCAGTTTTAAATTGAAATTCAAAAGAAATATTTACTTGAATTTTGTTTATTTTACCTAAAAAAACTAAAAAAAATTCTACTTTCTTTCTATACAAAATTTTAAACATTACAAATAATTTAGCTTTAGCAATCGACTTTTTGGTCAAGTAGTGTAAAACCTTTCAAAAAATCAATCATATTAACAGAAGTTTCATTAAAAACAAAAAAATTTTGATAGCTTCATACAAAATTTTTAATTTACAAAAGTTGCTTTGTTTAAGTAATCAAGAGTTCTTGCCCTTTGCCTATAGGTAGACTTTTTCTAATTCCCTGGAATTGAGTTTTTTGGAAACAGAAACAGGAATTAGAGAACCATATGAAAAAGTACAGAAAAACTCGTTTAAAATTGCTTTATTTAATTTTAATATCCCAATAAAAAGGTCTATTTATAGGTCGTAGTTTTGAATCAATTATTTTTATTAAAAAGTATTTTTTGTAGCTTCTATTGTAAAGCAGATTTTTTAATGAGATTTGCAGTCAACTTGTTCAACCTTTGTTTGTAGAAAATTTGCAATTTTTGAAAATGTCATTGATTGTTTGTTAAAAAGTTTACTTTTTGTATTTGCAACTCTAAAAATTCTAAGCTGGTTTTAAGAAAATTGTCGAGCTTTATTTTAGCCACTCATGGTTACCTATCAATTTTGATTTAAATTATTGACTCAAAAGAAATTTAAAAACAAATCAAATCAAATCATTTCATTTTTCCATCCTTCCTTTTCCCTCCTTATCTTCACACTTTCAATAATTTTTCAAAATATAATTTCAAATTGACACCCTCAAGGGACATACGAGAAAAAAAAATTCCTACCTCTAGTTCTCACACACGTCTTCTCTATTAGACTCAAAAAAAGAAGAAGAAAAAGTAAAATTGAGATCTAAACCACAGGAAGTACGGAAAATATGCTCACCATGCTTACACATTTCATGAGGGGACAACATGACTTTTTTATGACTCAATTTCTTTTGAAAAATATGAAAAAAAAAATATTTTGATTTTTTTCCTTTTCAATGCAATTAATCACGCAATTACATGAGCGACAGAATGCGCGTGACTAAAATAATGAGAGGAAGTTTTTATTATAAAATAAGTAAAAGTGTGAATGAGGAAGAAATTTGGAATATAAAAAAATTAAAGTGAGATTTTTTTAAAATAATTTTTTTAGTCACAATTTTTACCTAAAAATTAAAGTTGTATTTCAAGTAATTGAGTTGTTTAACAAGTAATAATTTTACTCATTCTCGTGTTTTTTTAAAGACCGCAAACCAAAAAAAAATAAATAAATTTCAATAAAAATCATCAACACATTGCACCGCAATAATGGCATGCGCACGAGAGACATCCCGCTGACACTGAATTCTTTATTTGGGAATTTTGCGTTTTGTGCCTGCTCGTGCCAGACTTCCTGGTGCTACACTTTAGTTTGCATAAATCATTTGGAGAATCCTCACAACCTCGAGGATATTAATTGGCTTCGGGCATGCAAAATTTCTCACTAATATAAATTTTTAAAATAAAAGTGTTAACAAAATAGATTTCGATTTAATTTAATAAGTCAATGGACTGCCAAATCGCGTTCAATTTCATATTTTGCAAAAAAAATTTAGTCAATTTAGTACAAAAATTAAAAATTGCATCACAGAAATTTCACCTTCAAAATTTATTCTTTAATGTTCTTTTATTTTTTTCATTCAACATCATCACAAACATCCTTAAACATGACATTAATCCAATTACCCGCAATCCATTTGAAGATCAAAAAACATCTCACAAACACGATTTTATTTTCTGCAAGGAAATTGAGGCCGGTGGAACAAATTTTTGCGTAATACTGAGTTCATCATCAGATCATCCTGGCCAACTCTATTAGTGTTAAAATAAGCATGAAAAAGGGACTCAAAAAATGAAGAAATTGCAATTGAATTAAATGAAGCACAAATAATTCACAACAACAACACAGAACGAAAAAAAAAATAAATCTCATTTAGGAAAGGATTAGAAGGTTGGAAATGAATGAGGGAAGTGGTCTTTTGTCGTTTATTCATTCTAAGTATGAGAGAGATGTTTTTAATCCAGTTTGGTGAAATTTATTTATTGAATATAAAAGAAATGAAACTTGTGATGAGTAAATAAGAAAAATTTTTTGTTGTTGTTTGAAGAATGAAGGAGAAATAAAATTTTGACAGTTTTTGTAGTTGCTCATTTTGTTTACAAGTTGACTACAATTGAACTATAAAGATAATTTTTGAAATAGTCAATGTTTTAGTTTCTGTGTTTGTTTGAATTCATAAAAAATTTTAATAAATTTTAACGTTTTTAAAAAACCTAAATTTCAACATTTTTTAAAAATTTGAATTTTAACGTTTTTGAAAAATTTAAATTACAACGTTTTTAAAAAATTTGAATTTTAGATTCAATTTTGATTCACTTTTCAAAATATTTAAATCTCAACTTTTTTAAAACATTTAAATTTCAACATTTTTAAAGAAATTTAAATTTTACCGTTTTTGAAAATTTTAAATTTTTTTTTTGCTAAAAAATGTAAAATTTGTAAATTTTGCTTAAAAAAAATTGTAAATTCTTTCTAGACTAAATATAATTTCATTAAAAAAATCTGAAAATAACAACAAAAAATGCAAACTTTATGTAAAATAAAATTCTTAAATTTCTAAACTCTTTCATTAATCTGAACCTATCAATATCGATTTTTATTTCTTTTTTACTCGATTTATTCCCTCGCTATTCTTTTTTCAATCTTTTCAACATTAATTCCCTCTCTCTCTTTGCATCAACGCTGCCTGTCGATGCTCAAACACATGAAATGTTTATGTTTGTGATTATCAATTTACTCAATGCACATTCGCCTTCTTCTTTCGGTTTCGCTTACATGCACTCTTTCATTGTGTACTTAAAAATTCCACGAATTTCGCTTCGTTTTGTCTTCCACAAGGCAATTCACGAATTTTTCATTAAATTTTTTTCTTACTTATTTTCTTGTAAAATGACGGCAAGTGAATGCAGTGAGAGACCAATGAAAAATTTGCAGACAACACGATTCCAGTGAAATAAAAATTGATGTAAAATTTTTAGTTTTTAATTCAACATTGAAAGAAAGAATTTTTTAAAAATTGAGACAATTGTCATAAATTAACACTCATTTATATTGCGTTCCTGCATCACTTTGGAATAGAAAAGATAATTCTTTTAATGAAGCCAAAATGATCTTGTTCTTGTAAAAAGCCACCCTTTAGGCAAATCGTGAAGAAAAATTCCATTTTTATGTTCATTTTTGCTGCCATAATTTTAACTGCAATGCACTGCATAGCCACATATTCATCTCGTTCCAATCTCACATCCAAGGATTCTTTTTTTCATAAATTCTGCGCTGCCTGTGCCTGCAGGCTTCTCTCATATATGCGATCGTTGTTGCCGAGTATGTGTGCATACTGAAAAGGTGCACTTTACTTATTTATTGTCTTATTTTGCCCTGCTCTGCTTCATTGCACTGCCCTCATCAGTCGCAAATAGCAAATGCGTTTGAAAATAAAAATAAAAATTACCAGTGGGAAATTTTTACCTTACTGGCATTAAAATATGAAAATTCATTTGCGATTTCTTTTGTCTTGCAAGTTTCACTCTCTGTTGTTGCAAGAAAAATCGCATTCGTCGCCTGAAGGTGGAATAGAATGCACTCATTTTTTGTTTTGTATTTTAGAATGTAGGGAAGAATGTGCCACATGCAAAAGAACATTATCCATTATAATTATGATGCCATCCACTTATAAAATGCATATACACTTTTTTTATCTTTAAACTCACATGTCTTTCGCGTCTGCTGCTTTATGTTTTTTAAAGACAATGCCTGACTGGCTGACGGAAACACCCTAACTAAAAGATACAAGTTTTTTAAGCTTATGTAGAATTTTTTAAGCATAAATTATGATGATGATCATCATCATTAGGACTAAAAAAAAAATCAAATTTTTTGAGTTGTGATTTTGAAATCTAAATGATTTTTAGTATGAAAAGAAAAGAATTTTGACATTTAAATTTTTTTGGAATTGATTAGGTTTGAAATTAATTTTGGGTAATTTAGTGATTCGGAACTTGCATGCATATTTGACTTGTATACAAATAGTGACTTGACTAAATTCAATCAAGTAGACTTATAAAAAATTTCTCTAATTCATTTAATCTGTATTTAATTTCCTCAAAATTTCACAAATTTATATGAAAGTCAATCATGCTTAAGTTTGCAAAGTTTTGACTAAATAAAACAAAATCGGAATAAAATAGAAAAATTTTGTTTAAGTCAACTTGCATATATGTAGTCAAGTCACCAGTCAAGTATGCATGCAAGTACCGAACCATAAAAAATTTCCATACAAACATTCAAAAAACATCGTTCATTTAAACCTTCCTCAATAAAATTTCAATTTTCTTCCCTTTCACTTATTCATATTTTTCTCACTGTGCACTTTACAAATTCCATTTAATCCCACTTCAAAACATTTTCTCGATTCCCATTAAAGTAATTTGTTAGCACTTCAAGAAATGACAATTTTGTATCAACAAACTCGAGTACGGATCATAATAAAAACATCACCATCAAGTGGGATCAACTTGACTTCTTATCTCAATTTTCATCTTCTAAATCCCACGCTTTTAGACTTGAGCCACAAAGTGGACACGCGCCAATGTTTTTCTTCCTTATGACTATGGTTTTATGTGTTTATTTCGCACGTGACAATGAGCTCACGAAAATTGCAAAAATATGATGAATAAGAAGAAGCGTAGCAAGTCGAACGTGCCTTTATTCTAATTAATTCCCGCAGTGGAGGGTGGCAAGAATCGTTTTCATGCCTTTTTGAGCACTTAATTGTGCATTTCTATCTACCAAAGCAATCAAAATCATATTTTTATTTACTACGAGTGAGTGAGATGAAGAAGAAAAACATATCGTGGTTTAATGAAGCAACCAATGATGAAAAAACCCCTTCGAATTTGACTTAAATGAGTTTTTTCTAGTCTGTGTGATTTCAGCTTTAAATAAACACAAGGATGAATGTTAGTGATATGTTATTTTGTGCAAGTGAATTTTGATGACAAAATTTTTATTATTAAAAGAAATTTTTAAAATTGTTAGTTGACTGCAAAATAAAATACCGACAAATTATAAACGTTTTTTCAGAGTCCGAAATCATTTCATGAGTAACTAAAAATTAACTAAATTTTTTTGAGTTAAATTTGTCAATAAAAATCAATTAAATTCACTCAAGTAAAATTTTTTATTTACTCAAATGAATTTATTTGATTTTTAGTTATTTGTAAGTAAAATTTTAATCAATTTTAGACTCTGATTTTTAATATTTTTGATGACTGATTGAATATCCATCAAGAATGCATTAAAAATTTTGAATTTATCGTCATGTGTGCATCGAGATAATTTTCTAAGAAAAATATTAGAACTAATACTAAAACTTTTTTGCGCTGTCATCCACAGATTTTTTCTCTAATTATTTATCAGTTTATTGACCTATATTCTTGCTTACTGTATTGATGTATGTCTTAAAAAATTCTTGATTTTATTTCTAAACTCAAATTCAAGATTTAAATAAAAAAAAATTCAAATTTTAAAAATTCACTCAATTAAATATGTCAACATATTTCCAAATCTTCCAGATATTCAAAAGAATCCTCTTTCCATTTATTAAACTTAATTTGCAATCAATTTTAAAATGATGTTTAAAAAAAGATCAAACAACAAAGAAAAAACGAGAGTGAAATTTAATGACATGAAAATGAACCTCAAAATAAGCCAAAGCAAGTAATTTTCGAGACTGTTAGTTAATTTCTCAATTTTATGATGCTGCAACCCTTTTTAGTAAAAAAACCCTTCAAATAGTCACTTTAATGTTGCATTTTTCCCTCGCACAATGTAAACAAAATTTTCATTTTCATGAATATTTATTTTACAGCAATCGCTTTCGACCCCACGCACTATGTTGTTTAATGTTCAATCATGTGAGTGAATTTTCAAGTACTTTATTTTTTAATCTTTTATTTTTTATGTCTGTTGTTGTGTTATTAAAAAGCGATTTAGAAACAAGAATTAAGAGACAATTTTTTAAATTGAAAAATTTTGTCTATTTTTTGTTGTTGAAATGCAAATAAGATCAGTGTCAAAGAGATCAAAAAATTTCTAGGGTTCAGACTTGAATGCAAGTTGCATGCAAGTTGACTTACAGAAAATTGTTCTAACTCTTTTAAATTTTATTGAAACTTTGTAAACTTATAAAAAAATATATTCTACATAAATTGACAAAGTTTTAAGCAAATTTAATAAAATTTGAAATATTTAGAGCAATTTTGTGCAAGTCAACTTGCGCTCAAGTCTGAAGTCTTCTTTATTTAAATATTTTTATTGTTGGATGTTTTTAACAATTGACAGCAAAAATCATTATAGAAATCAAAAAAATTTGTCAATTATTCAAAATCTTTTGTTTTATAATTAAAATTTTTCTTTTGAATTTTAAGGTTTGTTGAAATTTTAGTCTAATTTGAGTTTAGAAAATTTCCAGGCTTTAACTTGAATAAATAGTCAAATTAAATATTAATTGCTGTTTTGTTCTTTTTGACAATTCATAATGTTTCTTGAAGACACCAAGTCTACAATCTTTGAAGAATATGATACACTTAATTCAATTTCTTTTAAAAATTCATCAAATTTTTCGTTTTTCTCTCTTCATCCTTCTAACATTTTCACACATCATTCTTCGAATTAATTTACTACAAAATTTCTTTAGCATGCGATCACTAAAAATTTATTTTTTTATTCTCTCTTAATCGATTGAAAAAAAAATAAATTGAGACGAAATCATTCAGTCATTCAACCATAAATCAATCACATAGTTTAAAAGGCAATTTTAAAGATAGCAAAAAAATTGGTCTTTTTTGACAGATTAATTGGCTTTTTGTTTAGTCCTTCCTCTCAATAGTCTCTTTAAATCTAGCGAATAAATAACAATAAATCTTGAATAAAATATTTTTTTCACCTTAAAAGTCTTTCGCGATATTGCATGAAAATTGGCACAACTGATATTGATTGATTGGCAATTTTTGTGATCGTTTAATGAAAATTCTCTGAAATGGCAATAAATAATTTGTATAACACTGTACCACATAGTGCACTGGACACACATGCGAGTTTTTTTAATTTTATTATCTTAAATTTTTTGATCTGAACTCAAACTGTCATGAAATAAATTTGAAAAATTTTATTTAATAACGAAAAAATTCATAAATTTCTAACATTCAAAAAATTCCCACTAATCAGCATTTCAAAAAAACTCATGAGAAAATCACAAAAAATTTACTGTTTTTGTGCTGCTTATTAAATAATTACACCGTGCACTAATTTTACACATACAAACAGCTAAATGAGGCGAAGGCAATTTGCAAATGCATGCACGAGAATGCGGCAAAGAGAAAGATTAAAACTCCCACGAAAACAGACAAACATGACGAGACGAGGATGTTTTTTTTTGTTTTTTGCTGATTTGAGATGGCTTGTAACCCGTTCTTTTGAGAATTTTTCTTCTTTTGATGCTATTGAAATTGTGCCAACGGCAGTAATCGTGAGAGATAAAAACAGAAAGAATTTTTTTGATATTTTTTTGTGGTATGTTGAGATTTTCTTTTTTTAGGTAATTGAAGGTTAAAGAATTCTTTAAAAATATAAAATTTTGTTTTTTTAAATTTGACAATTTTAGGATAAAATGAAACAAAGTTTTGGAATTTGCAAAAAAAGTAAATTTCGGCACTTGCATGCATACTTGACTTGTGACTTGACTAAATGCATGCAAGTTGACTTATATAAAAATGTCTCAAATTCATTAAAATTTTCTATTTTCGAGACAAACTTAGCAAACTTAAGAATCATTAACTTTCATAAGAATATGCAAAGTTTTAACGAAATTAAATAAAATATGAATGAATTTGAGATATTTTTTTGTAAGTCAACTTGCATGTATAAAGTCAAGTCACAAGTCAAGTATGCATGCAAGTACGGAACCACACTAAAATGTCAAATTTCTTCTTTGATTTTCAAAAAAGAATTTTCCATTTTGCCAAATATTCATCATGGAATTATTTTTTTATCTAAGGATGCACATGTAAAATAAAAAGACTTAAGTAAAAAAAGGAAGAAAATGAAGTTTATAAAAATGATCATAATAACAATAATAAAAAATGTTTTTTGTTCCTTTCTTTCTTCTTTTTATCTCTCTTGGTTGCTGTATATTATAAGATGGATAAGAAGCTAGCTTGAGGCACAATTATGTACGCGCATGAATGCCATAAATGAAACGACATCATACATCACTTCGAGTTTTGTCTTGTCTTGTGCTTTTTATGCTTGTTCTTTCATTTTTTGCCATTGTCGCTGCTTCTTCAATGCTCTTAAATGTACAAGCTGAATATTGAAGATTTTTACGTAATAAATGTCAAAAAAAAGTAGTTTAGGGTAGATTTTATGGATAAGATAAAAATAAAATTTCTTAATTTTAACTTTAAATTTAAATTTGAAAAAAAAGTCACAAAAATCTTCTAATAAGTCTGAATTTTCAGTAATTTCATTTCTAAACCTTCACAATTCACTTCATATCACAAAATTCTGTATTTTTCATCTCATTCTATCTTTGTGTACATACATAAAATTAAAACGAGCCTCGAAGGCATTTGAAAGAAGAGAAAAATATGCAAAATGTTGTTGTTGTTGATGTAGGGAGACAGAACAAGAAAGTTGAATATGCAATGGCTTTCCGAGGGGATGAAGGCAAGATTGGATGAAAATCGCTCATGAAAATTAATTTTTTCTTCCTCTAATTTAAACAAAAACAAAAAAAAGATGAAAATGAAATTGAAAAATGGAAGTTGAAGAAGTAAATTATCTCATTGCGTTTTCTTTCTTTATTGTTTGTTCTTCATGACTTGCAAAATTGAATTTTCCATCTTTAATAAAAGAAAAGTTTCTTTTGTTTAGTGACTGCTATGGTGGCCTTTTGAAACTTCTTTTGTAATTTTGTATTGTTAGGAAAATTTTTGATATGAAAATTTAATTGAATTTTCTTCATTGTTTGAGTTTTCTTTATGGGCAGTTTGTTAAGAAAAATTTGTTAGCCATAAAGAAGACAAAAGGACAAAAGTTTTCTTTTATATAAAAATTGAGTTTTTAAAAAAAGAATAATTGGAATCGATGTAATAATAATAATTTAAAACTAAAATTTTGTCTAAATCCAGTAAGAAATTTTGTCCAGAATTCTTTAATATTTTCGCTCATCCAGACTAAAACTTGTCCGGTTGTCGGAATTTCCGAATAATATTTCATATAAAAAATCTTATATTTTTCGAATTTTTCAATATTTAACCAATTTTCTGAACTTCGGCTGTCGGACAAAAAAATTTCCAGACACTGGACTTCAAAAATTAATTTTCTACGGCTGATAAAAAAATTTCTCACTATTTCCAGTTCTTTAAAAAATCAATAAATTTAAAGTCTTTAAAAAACTTTGTTCATAAAATTTCATTATTTATTTTTTATGTTCAGTTTTTATTTACAAACTTCTCTACTTAATTTTTTATGCTATCTTTAACAATTTTTTCATTTTTTCTTCATCATTCAATGTTGTTAAATAAAAAAGAAACAAATTTAAAAAAGACAAAAAAATTCTTCCATTTTTATTCCTAGAATTGCGGGGAGAAAACACAAAAATCTAATTAAAAGTATAATGAAATTAATGAGAAAACTTCCTTGAGGCAATTTTTTCCTTTCTCTTGAGTAATAAAGAAAAAAAAAACAACTAAGACAAGCAGAAGAGAAATGGAAAAGAATTTTTTTCATAAAAAATTTTCTTTTATAAACAAATTGCGTTCTGTATTTTTAAATCAGAAAATTTCTTTCATTTAAGTAGAGTTTCTGTCAGATAAGCAGAAAAAGAGAGACTTTGACATGTCTTGTTCGAGCGGGATTCAAATCCGCGTCCTCTGAATTCTGGTCAGATGCTCTTACCACTAAGCTATCGGCGGACATCTCAAAGTCTGGCAGAATGCCAACTTAAACTCTTATTCTGCTTAAGTCATCGTTGCTGACAGCATTTACTTTCTAATCCAACAGTTTCTGTTATCAGCTAATAATCAAGAGTCAACACTCTACCTATATACAAATTGAAACATTTCAAAAATTTATTTGAAATTGATGTCATTTATGAACAATGAATGTGAAAAACTTTAAGTAATCTCCATATTCATATAGCTTATTACCAAATGATGTATCAATAAACTGCAAATGATTTAATATTTAGGAAAAAATTTAAAAATCTCCGAGGAATGAAATTTAAAGTGTTATTTCCAAAAACTTGAATTGGTAACTTCAAATTTGTAATTGTTTCTGTTATTTAAGGGATTGCTGTGACAGTTGACTATTTTTTCTGATGATATCAGTTTATTTATTGTGATACATACGTAATAATTATTGAATGTTGAAATAATTTTGATTACTTTTAAAAAAATAAAAATTAAAAATCAAATTTTCTTTGTGATTTAAAGTTTTTTACTGAAACAAACGAAGTAAAAATTATTGTATTTAAATAAAAATTTAACATTGAAAATTTACAAAGCAAAAGTTTATTATCAAAATCACTTGAAAACAATTGAGTTTGTAAAACAAACCTCAATCAATAAAGTTTATTTATATTTTTCTTGGTAATCAAGCAAGCAAAATTACAACATGTACTTTTATTGTCAGCAAAAATTGACATTTCATGGTAAAATTATCTTTTATTATCTTTAATTGATGATAAATGTGAACTTTAAGTATTTAAAAAAAAAGATAAAAAATAAATTTTTAAGTTCATGAAATCTTTGAGTTTTTTAAATATATAAAAAGTACAAAATTTTATTATAATACAAAAAGTAACAAAAACAAAATGCTACAATTTCTTGACAATGACAACAAAATAACCATTGAAAATAAAATATTTTGTATGAAACTATCAAAAAGTTTTAGTGATTTTTAATGAACTTTTTGATTAAATTCACTCTCTTTTGGAAAAAACTTTGACTTTTTCAACCTTTACGTAAAATTTTAACAATTTTTTCATCAAACATTAAAGTTTTCAATGAAAAAACAAAAAATTTTCCCAATAAAAATAAATTTTCAAACATGGCACATACACACACATCTTCAGGATATATAAAATAAATCCCTGAAGAAAAAGCCTCAATTGATGCTCCCTATCTAGAAGGGGTTGCAAAAAAAAAGTATTAAAAAATTCTCTGTTTTGGCATCGCCCAGAATAAAATTCCGCCTAAAGAATGAAATTGAGAGAGCAAAAGAGAAATGAGCAATGAGAGAGAAAAATTGAGCGTCACTGATTGGTTCTCTTTCGCCCCCTACAGTTCATTGCGTGCCTCGTGGTTGTGTTGCATAACGTGTCGCTCCTTTTACAGCGAGCTGCCTTCTGCCTTGAAGGGCGTGGTGTTTGTTACTTGCACACGCCGTAAGCGAGCTGCTGTGGTTGTGGATGTATTTGTGCTGCTGTTTTATGCTCTGCCTTCTGGTTACGGACTCTCTTACTGCTGCTGCTGTTTCTCTCTCTCTTCTCTCTTTTCTCTGCTCTTTTTTATGTCTTTTCTTGAGATTTTACAAGCGCAGAAGTGGATTGTTATTGTTGTTGCTTTTGTATTTCATGCAACATACACAGACTCGATGCCGGAAGCCTTCTTTCATCTCACATCGCCCGTAAACTTCAACATCGACGCATCGTAACGAAAAACGCGGAGTGAAAAATAAACTTTAAAGTGATCATTTTTAAAAAATGAAATTTTAGAAAATTCTGATTGGAAAATTAAAGGAAAAAATTTTATTGATTTATGACAAAAGTGAAAATTTTTGAGCGATTAAAAATTAATGGAAAAAATATGAGTGAAAAAACATAAAAATATTGAATAAAATTTTAATGTGGATCAAACCAGATTTAACAAAAACATTTCAAATAAACAAAATAGAAAAATAATTAATAAAAAATCATTAGTGTCAAAAGTGTTAAGCAAAAAAATTTTTTTGAAATTTTACAAGGTAATTTTTATGAAAAAAATTAGAAAAATAAAATTTTAAAAATTAGATTCATGATTTTAAAACCAACAGATAAATTTCATATAATCCTGCAGATTTTCTGTTGTCTCTGTGACAAATATTAAAAAATTTCATTTCATTTTTAATCAAAAACAATCAAAATTTTTAAAATTAAGTTCAATAAATTTTTTTATTTACAACATTTGTAAAAGTTAAATTTCTGTTCGTTTTTTATAAATAAATCATTATTAGAACTTTGTTGAAAAATGAAAAATATTGTTGAAATATTTTTGTTTATAAAAAAAACTGCTATAAAATGAGTGCATTATAATTTCTACATTTTAAACCAAAACTAATGAGATTGTTTTGTGCAAGGCCTGAGGAATTTTTGATTCTTGTAGAAAATTAAATTTAAATTATAAACAAAAAATAATAGAATGTTTCAATCACAGTTTTGACCGTTAAAATTCAAAAGTAAGGGACTGTAACTTTTGACCAAAAACACGTTACTTGCCCCGCGAAAAAACGTTTCAAAACAAAAATTGGAATAAATTTTTCATTAAATTTTTATTTAACTGTGCTTTATAGAAACTGATATATGAATACAATTAAGAAAGAAATTAAATTAGATGAAAATTTAGGAAGAAAATGAACTTTTTTGAAAAATTTGTAACGGCTTTAGAAAATTTAATCAAAAAATGGTTTTTGAATTTTTGTAGTGCAAAATTTATCTTCATTTTGATGAAATTTATTTGTAAAAAATAATTTTAGACTCCTGAAAAAAGATTTCATAAATCATTTGACATAAAATTCAATCGCAATTTTAAGCAATATTTTTTTCTGCACTTCTTTTTGGGTTTAAAGAAATTTTATTCAATAAAAAATAATGATAATCGAGATAGTCTTAAAAATTGTAGGCTATAATATTTTCTTTATTTAAAAGAAAAGTCTATCAAAAAATTCATCAAATTATCAAAAAATTTTGATAAATTTTATACAAAAATTTTTGATTTTCAATGGTTAATTTATTTTATTTATCAAGAGTTCTAATTCCTAGATTTAAAAAGATATTAATATAAAAAGGCGTAAAGAAAATTTTGTGAAACTAAATAACTTTATAAAAAATTAATATTAAGTTACAAACATTCATTAATTGGTAATCAATGCAAAGAATGTTAGAATTTTTTAAAACTTTTCTTAAGCAATAAACTCTTAAAATTTTCAAACAAGCAGAATTAGCAAAAACAACTTTTTTTAACCGAGTACAAAACTTCTTTTTTAAATATTCTTAAGATTCTTCTTTCTTTCATTCTTTCATTTTATCTTCTTCACAAACATTTGTAGCCATGTCACCAAAAATAAAAAGTGTCCACTAAAAAAACTTACCGCATTGAAAAATCATTTTTCCACCATTTTAAAATCTCAATTTTTTTACTTGATTTCATCAAACAATTGCTTTTTACTCTTCACATTCTTTTCCATCCAACCAATATTCAATTCTCGATTATCTCATTGCATTTAAACATGTTGCACACTCATAGGTTCTCTTTTTTTTCGACCGCTCAATTTACTGGTTTTTGCTTTCTTTTCTTTTAAAACTTATTGCATAACAATTGCCCACTGTTCGAGCACATTCAAAAAATTTTCATAAAAGCGATTTTGTTGCTGTCGAGCGCCTGGAATTTAGCATTAAAGAAGAAGTCGTGGGCAGTGATGGAATGAAAGAGAGAAAGAAAGAACAAAATTGCAGTCGTTTTGCGTAAATAAATTATAATTATAAAATTCCAATCATTCATTTGTGCATTTTTTTTCTCTCGCTCTTTCTACTTTTTTATCATCAAAAGAAGAGAAAAAGGAAGAAAGATGAGAGTGATGATTTAGTTTGGTTAGAATGTGAAAAACACGCGACGGTAAAATACAAGTTGTTTTTTGAGACAATTTTTTGACAAAATTATGATACAGAATGAAAAATTGAAGAAGTGTAGAAAAATTTGAACAAAATTTTATGACTGATAATTTGTGAAGGATTTATTTTAATCCTGAATGATTAAAATTTATAAGTAAATGCTTAATTAATGGACTACTTTTAATAGTAAATTTTTATTCAATGTGATTGGTTTCAATCATAAAGACAGAAGAATAACTAGAAAATTATTCTAAAATTTTTATTAAAGAAGTCAAATGAAATTTGATCGTTAATCTAAAGATTTAATAAATCCATCGAATTATATAATACGTTAAGATTAATTTTAATCCAAAGTATTATTAAAAATTTTAAGACCTAAGAACTTTCCGTTGATTATTAATTAATTGATTTTTTTAAAGAAATCAAAAACTTCTCAGACCTCGGTTTTTCTTTAAATTTTTTTGAAAACTTTACAAAATTAGTTTCAAAAATTAAATTTTAACAAAACTTGAAAAGTTTCTTTCACCTTTCATTATCATCATCATCATCAAAAGCCACCGTCTTCTATTCAAACTTTACCATAAAAAATAGACCAGACAACAATAATAAAGACTCAATAATTGACCACAATTACTCGCCTATCATTACCACAACAACCACAAAAATGTCATTAAAATTAAATCATTCCAACTCGATTTGTGCTTCACCACGCACGGGTCAAAGAGTTAACAATATTTGTCTTACTTTTATTGATTTTTTTATTACTTGAAAAAAGAAAAAGCAAGAGAAAAAGACATGACTTTTAATGGTTCACAAATCATTCTCATTTCCGACCTAATGAAGATGAAGAAAAAAATGAGAATTTTTGTCTTAAGAGTCAATGAATGAATGGTTGAAATGAAGGAAAATTTAATTGGAAAAAATTATTATTTTTAAGTCAATGAAATAAAATAACAAGCACGAGCCATGAACTGAAAAATTTCTTTCGACTTTTAGAAAAAGAAATTTATTAAAAAATCAATTTGAAATTTCTTTTATGTAAATTACAAAACAACTCAAAAAGTGACCACCAAACACTAAAACTTGTAAATGCGAAAATTTTTTAATTATCTTTTATGCTTTTTGAATGAGCATTCTTCAATTTCCTCTCTTTCTTTACTCATCTCTCTTGTTGAAACGCAAGCATGCAAAAAAAAGTATTGAAAAATAAAACATTGAGAGTGAAGATGGAATTGTTTTTATTACTTTCTGTTATTGCCAAATGAGCGATCATCAAAACAATGCAAATTTTTTTCTTTAGTTTATATGAACATGGACGTGGATAGATAAGCAAATTTATGAAGAAAAAAAGAATTCTCAAGGTTTGAAATGAAATTGTTTTTTTAAGATTTTCAATTTTGAAAATTTTTCTAAAAAAATTTTTTTGGTTTCATAAAATATTTTATTTTTTTAGTGCAATAATTCATCAAAATAAGTTTGTAAAATTCAATTTGTGATTTTTTATTATTTTAAAGCTGCTTTATAGACATGATTTACTCCAGTATTCTGATGAATTTGAGTTTAACTTGAAATTTGTTTTGAAAATTTTTTAATTTTTATAATATTTTTATTTGCAATTCTGTAGAGTGCAATTTCTACACTTGCATAGATACTTAACTCATATACTTGACAATATTCATGCAAGTTGACTTACAAAAAAATGTCTCTCATTCAATTAAATTTTATTAAATTTCGTTAAAATTTTGCAAACTTAAAAATCATTGGATTTCATATGAGTTTGTCCAATTTTGACAAAATTAAATGAAAATTGATTGAATGAGAGTCATTTTTTGTAAGTCAACTTGCATGTATTTAGTCAAGTCATTAGTCAAGTATGCATGCAAGTGCCGAACTTTATTAAACAGAATTCTGAAAGTAAATTTTGCTTCCTTATTTTAAAGAAATTTTTTCATTGACCAAACCTTGAAAACTTCACATACTTATTCCAATTCTCATTTTCACATTTATTTCTCAACTCATATCCAGTTGAAACCTAATTTAAATATTATTAGTATTGTTGTTATGATTGTAAATATTAAGCATTAAAAAAAAGAAATCTTCAGAAGATGCATTGCGAAATGAGTTGCGAATGGTTGGAGAATAGAAGGAAGGAAAGAAATGAATGATATTAATAATATTGAAATATGGTCAAGAGCAGAGTGCGAGAGGAAGTGCGAGGTCAAATGCCTTTTTAGTGATATTTTAAATGCACTTTTAAAAAGTTTTTTTTTGCAATTTTTGAAGAATTAAGAAAAGAAATTGAATTTTGATAGAAAAGACAATGAAATTTTCATTCATTATGTTTTTCTAACACAAAAATTTCATGTACAATTTTGAGTTATGCAATTACAATTCAGTTTTGTCAATGAAAAATTATCTATTTATCTATTTTGATCTTTAGCCTTATCTAAAATCTTGAAACGTTACAAAAAATTCGATTGTAGCTCTGTCGATGGAATGGATTTTTTAGGTTACAATTTTTTTCATCTAAGGATTTTTTCCTGGCCAAAAATTTTCGTATTGATTTCTAACACATTTTGAAAATTTTATGAACCAAAAAAGTTATGGTTGGATGTTTTTTAACCGAATTTTTTAGGCTAGATGTTTTTCAAGATTTTTGTGTCTACATCCAGGCTAAAATTTTTAGTTATGAAATATTTTTGATAAAGAAAGAAAACATAGCAGAAAATATTCAGCTGGATTTCATTACAACGTTCTAAGCTGAAAAAATTAAGTTAAAAACTACAAGCAAAGAAATTCTACCAATAAAATTTTTTGTCTGAAAATTCCAGCAAATTTTTTTCAAAAAATTTAAAATTAAAATTGCTAAAAAATTAGTATTAAAATTGTCGGTTCGGAAAAAATTTCTATCCAAAAAAATTCGATCTATCGAAGTCACATCCTCCAAAAATGTTTTGAAAAAAAAAATATTTGTATTAAAATTTGTTAATCGCGATAATTTTTTGTCAATTTTCATAATTATTATCATTTCCTTCTATTTAATTTAAAAATGACAAATTATAAAATCTTAATATTATTTTTTTTTCTTCTGTCTTTTCAGAAAAAATCTTCTTTTGAAAAACAACAGCATATTTTGTCAAAAAAATCTAGTTTCCAAATGTGAATGATTCATAGATTAATTTCATCATCATCATCAACTTGTGAGTCAAGAAAAAATAAATTAATTGATAGTTGTGCAAAAGGAATGATGTGAACAACTTTATGAATCACTTGATCATACTAAAATCATTTTCTAAACATTTATTGAAATAGAAGTGCAATATTGAACCGACTTAAAATCAAACACTCAACAAAATTTTAAAAAATAAATAAAAAAATTGACAGAAAACTAATGAAAATTTTTAGATAAAAACAGTGACATAAAAAATATTTTGAATAACAAAATGTTTTAAATTTTTGAATTAAATAAAAATAAAAGACAAATTTAGAAACTTTTTTAAATCTAAAATTTCTGAACTTAAAATGTTTATAGAAGCACAAATTTAATAAATCATAATAGAAAATTTAAATAAATAGAAATAAAAACAAAATTTAAAATAGAAAAATAAAATAAAAAAGAATTAAACATGACATTCCGATGTGTAATTAACTCATATGACAAAAATCCCTTCAACGACAGCAGCGCACAATGGGTGAGTAGCTAAAGTTTCAATCATCATATTTTTAGGTTTTAAATTTTTCTTTCCAAATATTAAAAATTTTGCTTTGATATTTATAAAATTTTTAGAAAAATTTTCAAAAAATAAACTTTATTTTTAATTTTGTCACAAAATTTTAAACTTGAAATTTTGACACAAAGATGTCACTTTTTCAATTTTCAAATTGTTCCTTGTTCCTACTAAAAATTCATTCTTGACAACACAAAATAAAAAACATACAATGTCGGTTGTATCACATACAATGATGAATGGCAAGGTTTTGTAGCATAATTTCTTCTTTCATTCTCGTTCACTTCACTTCTGATGTTTAAACATTGCGAAAAATAAGTGTGGCAGTTTGATCGAATCATTACACTCGTCAACATCTTTTTTTTTCGTGTATAAGGTGACAGTAAAATTAAGAAAGAAAGCTAAAAAAGAATGACTTGTAATTATGTGTGCTTGATTGTTTTTTAAATGAGCAGTTGTGAAGAAAGTTTTTAAGAAAATTGAAAATTTTAATTGAAAAATTTAAAGAAATAATTGAAAATTAAAAAATTATTGAAAGTGAAAATTGACAGGAATATAAAAATAAATTTTATTAAAAGTTTGAAATGTTTTAAGTGAAAATGTGAATTTTTTTAACTTATTTAGTATTTTGAAAGCAAATTTAAAAAGGTTCAAAGTAAATCGATTTAAAATCTTGCAGAATTCATTTTTATTAAGACAAATATTGTTGATAATAATTTGCTTCAAGAAAAAATGTCATTTAAAAGCAAAGCACTGAATAACTATTTTAAAATAATTCTTAATCAATTTTAATAACATTCAAAAATTTATATTTATTTTATGATGTTTGACTAAAACTAAAAACTATAAAAAACTTGAAGATTAAATGACTAATGACAATTTTGATTCTAACATCAAAAAATAAATAAAATTTTTAAAAATACAGAATTGATTGTTCTCTTATTTGGGTTTTTAAAAAGATTTAAAAAATAAAATGTTTTATTTCACAATATTTTCAAACAGTCGTTCATAAAACCATAAAAAAAGAGTAAATGAAAATTTCTTTATTTATAAACTAAAAAAATAAAACAAATTGATGAAATTTAGATAAAATTCAATTCCATTTGATTTTTTTGACAATTCAAAAATAAACAAGGTTAAATTTCTTAAATTATCACAAACCATTCGTTATTTATTCTTTATTAAATGCACGGATGGATTTGATTTTTCCCAGGCAAAATTATTGCTAATTGTAGGCTCATGATTCTTTTGTCATCTAATCCTGGTACACAATTAGTCATTCAGATCAAACACATGAACTTTGCGGTCACAAGGCGCTTAACTGCTTAAATTTCTTAAAAAACTTTAAACAAATTTTAAAAAACTTCGAAAATAAATATCAAAAATTGTCAAATTTTCGTCAATTTAAAAATTACTTCCAAAAAAAAAAGTTTCACCTTCAAAAAATTCAAAAAATGTCCTCATCATTCACTTTCAAATTTAGCAACAGCAGCAGCTCACAAGAGTAATTTGCATAATTTAATAATTTGTTCTTAGCTCCTTCTTTCTGTTTTCTCTTAACTCTTAATAATTGCGACCATCGATGACTCAGAAATGAATGCACTTCTTTGGAAAAAGCAACAGAATTCTGCATAAAAAAACATTGTCGCTTCATCATGCATGCATTTAAAAAAAATATTTTTTTGTTCCTTTTGTTGAATGCAAAAAGTAAAAAAAATGGAATGCAGATAATTGCACTGTTCTGTGTGTAAAATTAAAAAAAAATGGATCGAAAAAAGAAAGAAATAAAAAATTTGATTTAAGAATCTTATTGAGCCGACGGTTAATGAACTCTGAACCTCACACACATTAAATTGGCCTCCATTCATCATCGCGAGCCTTTTGCTGAATTAGAGTCGTCTAATAATCATAATAAAGTGACTGACACCGCTGTGTGCTTGCTGCCGATCATCATGATAGCCACACGATGAACAGGTTGAAAAACACACACAAAGCGAGAAGTAAAAAAGCAAAAAACAGACAATAGAAATGAAAGAAAAAAATATAACGTGGTCAAGTGTTCTAATTTGTTTTATTACTTTCTTTATTGAGGCATTGATTGCCAAAAACGAGCCTTGAAATTTCGTGTTTTTTTTTAATTTTATGGACTGAAATGAGATGAAAGTTTTTTAAATTTTTTTAGGCAAAAGTTTGAAAAAAATTAGAAAATTTTATTTAATTTTCATACATTTTGTAGAAATTTTTTGATATTGTTCGAATTTTCGAAACAAAACAAATTCGAAAATTAACTTAGATTTTTAAAATTTTTTTAAAAAAACAAAATTTTCTATTTTTTCACTAAATGTGGCTCAATTGACTAATGAATTTACCCTGGTAGTTTCACTCGAGATTTTTGTCCGTTGGAATTTTCAAAGATTTTCACACTCTTTTTCGAAATTTTTCTGAATTTTCGAATCTTTCGAAATAAATTTTCGAAAAAAAACGTTTGCAAATTATCAAAATAATTACAGTTTTAAGGAGAAATACTGTAAAATATTGTTTAGTTTAATTAAATCACATTATATTTTACATCAAGAACTATTAATAATTATCTAAACATTGATATTAAAGTTTTTTTGTCGACGATATTTTTACAATTCAAACGATTTTGAAAGAAAACACTTTTACATCCCTGGACTTTTTTTTTCAAAACGGACGCGTGGCCCTACCAGGGAATTTACATTTAAAAATTTTGATTAATCATCAATAATTGAGAAATGACAAAAACTAAGTGAATTACCATGGTAATTCTTAATTTGAATAGTAACGGTTTTCATTTTTGAATTTTCGAACAAATTTTCGACAAAATTTCGAAAAAAAATTTTTTATTTCATACCTGAGAATTTACAAATTAAAATTCGAAATTTTCTTATTTACTTTTAATAAAAATTTTTGAAACAAAAATTGTACAAAAATTAACAAAATTATGTTAAATTTTAGCAAGATGTGAAAACTTTGACAATTTTTAAAAAAAATCATTTTTGGGGCTCTTTTATGCAAATTATCAAAAAACTATCAAAATCCCATAGAAATTTTTGATAATTTTTTAATATTTTTTCCATCTCTTGAATTTAAATTTACAAATTTGTCAACAACATTTTGAATTCAATTCTTATTAATTTTTTAAAATTGTTTAATTATCTTTTTAAAATTTCTCAATTTATTAATTTAATTTCATTCAAAAAATTCCAAATTTTATTCAATAAAAAAAAGAAATCTTTAAAATTGCGAGAAGTGATTAGAGATCATAACAATGCAAAGCAATATCATTTTCTTATTTTTTATAAAGTAGCTGGCAATCTATTCAGTAACACATAACTCGAGGCCAATAGAGTGAGAGAGAGAAAGAGATGTGAATGAATAATTATCATGTATGTCTTATGTTGTGGCTCCAAATTAGATCATGATTGCCAAAATATCTAAAGAAGAGAAATACAAAGAATAAGAAAAAAAATGATGAGAAGTGAAAGAATTTAGATGTAAAAAGAGATGAAAAAAATGTTGATTGACATGATGAAATAGATGACAATAAAAAATAAAAAAAAATGAATTTTTGTTGCTTAATTTTAAAATCTTTTCTAATTAAAAATGGTCGCAATTTTTTTCTATTTCACTGCATTCATTTTCAAATTCTTCCCTTTTCACAACAGGAAATAAAAAAAAACAAATTCTAAAAAAATTTACTTTAAATTTCCGTTTTTTAGAAATTACACAGTTGCCATATTGCACAAATAACAGCAAACCCTCTCTTATTGCATGCGTGTTTTCTTCTAATGGCTGATTTGCCAGATTTAAGGTCGCTCTTTGCCTGCCTTGAGGGCAATTTTTCATTCGATTACACAAAACTCTGAAAGGATTCAGCATGAAATCATTCAGCTTCTTTTTTTCTCCCTTCTATTTTCATATTCGAAGGTCAACGGAAATTTTCCATCATTATGAAACGATAAATTTGACATCGGAAATTCCATTGAAAGTCGCGAAGTTTTTCACCTTTTTTTCTTATCTTAATGGTTGTTGAAAATTTGATAAGAATAAAAATGTGAATGAAGCAATGTAACAATAGTTTGTGATGTGAAAGAAAAAATTTTGAGTAAAAAAGAAAGTCAGTCAATGAAGCGACATGTGAGAGGACATTAAGATTTTTTTGGGAATGATAAAAGTTGAATGAAAAGAAGAACGATGGAAAAAAATGTTTGAAAAATTTTTCTTTACCTTAATTTTGCTGTTTAAAATTTAACCGTTTTCTAAAATTTAAATTTTTTATTTTTTCTTTCAAAAAATTTAACAGTTAATTTTGGATTTTACCGATTTTTAAAATTTAAATTTTTTAATATCAATAAAATATTTCGAAATATTAAAACTTTGAAAACTTGTAAACAAAAAATAAACTTTTTGTCTTAAGCAAGAAAATTTCATTTTTTTCTAAAAACTTAAGAAATTTCTCCCAAAAAATCTTCATTAATTTCAAATAATTAAAATTTTTCCTATTGATGTCTTTTATCAATGATTAATCTGTTTCTTCACGCTAGTCATCAAATCAAGACCTTGCGAATGATGATTATAAAATAATTCAAAAAGTCATCATGGCACTCGCGTGTTAGTCACACAGCATTGAAAAAAAGTTGAATTGTTTGTTGTTGATAATAAATGAGAATAAGAATTGAAAATGAGTGTCGAATAGAAAGTGGACCAACATTTGCTAAGCTTAAAGTGATTTTTTAATAACATTTTGAAAGCCCTGACAATTCAGTAGTCTTTTAATGTTTGTATACATCAGCATGGCTCTGAAAGGCTGCTGCCAATAATAATTTTCGCTCAAATGCCTACTGATTCAACTTCTTATGCCATTAATCCACTCATTTATCTCCTCCGATCGTTTTCATCGTCTCTATTTGCCTTTTCATGCTGAACTGACTTTTGCTGCTTTGTTAGTATAGATTAACGGGATCATTTGAGATAATTATTCAGTGCTTTAGCCAAAATACAAAAATTCATTTTTAAAAAAGATAAAATTTACATAAGAAATTGATGGATGAAATTGAAAAATAAAGAATAAAAAAAAATCTTAAAATGATGGCATTGTCATATGTTGATATGTCATCTGTCATTGAAGTTCAGGTAAATTTTAATAAATTTTTTGAATGTCTCTGTAATATTTAAGAATTTATTTAAAATGTGTTTAATTTTGAGATCGAGTATTTGAATCAGCCAAATCCTCAAAGGGATTTCACTGATATGACCCAAAACTACGAAATCCCTTTTGAAGATTTTACTGATGAATTCAATGAAATCCCCCAGAGGACTTTGCTGATCAATTCAGTGAAATCCCTTTAAGGATGAAAAAATGAATGAAAATTTTATTGACTTGAGTATTTAATTTCGAATTTTCAAATTTATTAATTTAAAATTTTTTCAAATGTTTTTCATAAAAACATCAAAGCAAAATTTTAAAGTTTTCTTTTCATATTTAAAAATTTTATTCACAAATAAACTCAAAAGTTTTCTCTTCCAAAGGAACGTTTGACAAGTCATGGTGGTGGAATTGGATTGAGTAGTGGCAGTCCAGCTTATACAGCACATACAGGTAGCAGTACTGGTAGATCAAGTGGATTATCTTCAAGTCATAATGCTCATGGACCAACAATGCATCAACCAGCTGACACTTTTCAACCTCCATATTTTCCACCACCTTTTCATCATCCATCGACACATCAAAGTCCACCACAGCAACAACAACAAGTAAGTAATTTTTTGAATTAACAAATTTATTTTTGAATTCATTAAAAATACACAGGAAGAAATTTTAAATAAAAAATAATTTTTTTTTCACAGAATCATCACAGTTTAGATTATTTAAATCCTGCCGCTGATCCTTATACACAAACACCATTATCATCAGGTCTTCATCATCATACATCATCACTGCATCATCATTATAATCAATTAGCTGGATTAAGTCGTCCATCTCAGGAACAATTGAGTTTAACTGGTCGATCTCATCGTGATTCTGTTGATCTCGTTCAAGGCTGCCATGTTGTGAGTAAAAAAATAGAAAATTTAATTGGGTTCGCCACTTGCATGTATACTTGACTGGTAACTTGACTAAATGCATGCAAGTTGACTTACAAAAAATGTCTTTAATTCTGTCAGTTTTTATTTAATTTTGTCAAAATTTTGCAAGCATAAGAGTTATTGGCTTTCATACAAATATGCAAAGTTTTGTCTTGATCATCAATTTTGAAAGAATAAGAGACATTTTTTGTAAGTCAACTTGAATACATTTAGTCAAGTCACTATGTCAAGTATGAATGCAAGTGCCAAACCCTTAAATTTAAAATTCTAATAAAAAATCAATGAAAAAAAAGGAAACTCAATTAAGTTAGCAATAAAAGCTAATAAAAATTCCATCACAAGCCAAAATTCATTCAATATGAAAAATTTTATCATTAAAGAATGCAAGGCAATATAAAATAAAATAAATGGTCAACAAACTCTACAAATTATTTCATTATGAAACAAAAAAATTCTTTTCTAAAATTCTAGACCTTGACTGTCTCGAAAATTTTCATATTTTTCCACCCTAACAAGAAGATTAGAAGTCTTGAGTTATGCAAGGAATTTTCCTCAAGTTTAAGATTCAAAAACATTCCTTAAAAGCGAAGATTCTTCCTTTTCTTCCCTCGCTCTTTTTACCCTAATTTTATCTTTTTTTTTTCTCATTCTAAACAGACGCAGCTCTCGCATGGTTTTCCTATGGCTTATTCAGATCGTCGTAGTAGTGAATACAGTTCATCATTGACATCATCAAATGTTGCTGGTCGTCTTGGTGCACCAGTTGTTGGTCATGATCATGATCCATTGTCATTACATCAAGCTATGCAAAATGCAATTGATGATCAAGAACAAAATCAAGTTTGTGATGAAAATGCAACAACATTTATGACTGATTTGCCTTTACTTAAAAGTAAGTTTGACAGATGCATTTTTTAATTTGACACCAACCAACCAGAGGTTGAATTTGATGAGATTATTGCCTTGTATCAGTGTCGTGTTTCTCACCTTTCTGTTTTCAAGGCGTTGAGACTTCCTTTTATGAGATTCAAATTTCTTATTCTTTTATTTTTGTGTATGTGAAAGAAATTTTTTTTATTTTGAGAATTTCATACGGCAAAAAATTTTTTAAATTAGTAAATTTTTCTTAAAAATATTTAAATTAAAAATGAAAGCAAAAAAACTGATTAAATATTTTTCTGTTTTTTATTAAAATTTGTCTATTTTCAATGATTTTATTTAAATTTTAAAAACAAAAATTAATTTCAACGATTTTATAAAATTCAAATTTTTAACAATTTTTTAAAAAATCAAGTTTTAACGATTTTTTTAAATTCAAATTTTATAACTTATAAAAAAATCTAATTTTTAAAAATTTTTTAAAATTCAAATTTTTAACGATTTTTTTAAAAATCAAATTTTTAACCATTTTTCAAAATTCAAATTTTATAATTTATAAAAAATCAAATTTTTTTAAAAAATTTCTTCCTACTTAAAAAAAACTAATTGCATTCGTTTTAACTGAAAATTTCATTTTTTTCTTCAACATTTTATTCGCCCAATGAATTCTGCAATAAAAGACGACAGAGGAGGTCTCAAAATAATTTCAATGTTTTCCTTCAATGTTTTAACTTAAACAATGGAAATTTTCATTACTTTCAGATTCACCGCCATTCTTTCCTGATATTAAAAAAGATCAAACTTCACTCAACATTGTTGGTTCACCAAGTGACGTTTTTTGTTCAGTTCCCGGTCGCTTAAGTCTTCTTTCAAGCACAAGTAAATACAAGGTAAGACATAAAAAATTTACGCCATCTCGATGTCACTCTTTTAAGCTCATAGTCATCGAAATTTTTGCAGGTGACTGTTGCTGAAGTTCAAAGACGTCTTTCACCGCCGGAATGTCTTAATGCAAGTCTTCTTGGTGGCGTTCTTAGACGTGCAAAAAGTAAAAATGGTGGACGACTGTTGCGTGAGAAATTGGAAAAAATTGGCCTTAATTTGCCAGCAGGACGAAGAAAAGCCGCAAATGTGACATTGCTGACTTCATTGGTTGAAGGCGAAGCAATTCATTTAGCTCGTGATTTTGGTTATGTTTGCGAGACTGAATTTCCAGCACGACAAGTTGCTGAATATCTCACTCGACCTCATACTGAACAACCTCATGAATCATATAAAAGAAAAGAAGTTTTACTTAATACTAAACAGGTAAAAATCATTAAAATTACCAAAATAAAGTTTAAAATAAAAAAAAAAATAATTTTTAGATTACAAAGGAATTGATGGATTTATTAAATCAAGATCGTTCACCATTATGTAATACAAGACCACAACATATTCTTGATAGTTCAATTCAACGACATTTGACTCATTTTTCACTTATTTCTCATGGATTTGGTTCACCAGCTATTGTTGCTGCTCTTACTGCCATTCAAGTAAGTTTTGTTCATTTTCCTTTTCAATTTTGAACTTTAATGGACTGAAATGAAATCTAGATTTTTTTATTGTAAATTCTCTTATGTAGCAAGATTTTTATGTCTTTATTGAATGAAACAGAAATTTAAAACTAAATAATTAAAAAAATAGTTTTGATTACGAAAGCTTTCAAAATATGGTTCAAAATTTTGTCTAAAATTCATCATTGTCATAAATAATAAAAATTCTTAACTTACTTTAGGCAAACTTTTTAAAAGAATATCAAAAAAATTTGTTATTTTAAATTTGAAAAATTTTCAATTCTTACATTGCAATTTCCAAGTGGTTTGAACTTTTTTTAGATTTTTGATACTTTTTGACAATTTCTAACATTGAAGTTTTTTCATTAATTTCTTATTTTCATTCAATTTTTTCTTTAGAATTATTTAAATGAATCAATCAAGCATCTTGACAAAATGTATCCAGGAAATGGTGGCAGTATGGTGACATCATCACTTGACAACAAATCTAAATTAACTGATGGAGATAAAAAATGATAAATGGCATACAAAAGCTACTACAAAAGAATTAATGATCGGTTGAGTGATAAAAAATAAAAAACAAAGAAATTTAGACTTCTGATGAAGAATTTTGATTTTAAAATATTCAAAACAAAATCTTGTTTAGCAAATCTCTTGCAAAAGACACAACTTCTTTGTAGAAGTAAATTTTTTTAGTTTGTGAATTTTTTATTAAAATTGTACAAAATAAAATTTGAAATAAATTAAGGAATTATCTAGAATAAAATAAAACAGTCAAGGAAAACTTGCAACAAAAAAAGATATTTTAAAAATTTGTAAATAGTGAAAACAAATTCTTTAAAATTTAAAAGTGATCAAAATAAAAAACTCAATTTTTATGACTTTTAAACTCAAAATTTTAAGAAAATTCAGGCATTTTTTTCACTATTTATAAATTTTTAAACATCAATCAAAAAATCTTACAAATTTTAGAACATAAAAAATTATTGTAAATTAAAAACTACAAATTGGACCATGAATTTTGTGTCCTAATTTATTTAGAAAATTGCATTTAAAAATTAATTATTTTCAAATTCTTAGAAATTTAATTATGAAAGAAATTTGTGAAATTAAAAATTATTGTAAATCAAATTTGCTGTAAAAATATTAAAAACAAAGAAATTATTGAATAATAAATGAAATTTAAGTGTTGATGAAATTTATTTTAATTCTACAGTTTCAGATTTAATTTCTCGCTTTTGTATGAAAAAAACATCTTTTTTTTTCTCCTAAATTTCTTCTAACTTTAAACAGCGTCATCTATGAAAGAATTTCAAAATTATTTAATTTTCTTTTAAATCTCAGTTTTATTTAACAAAAAATTTTCTTCTTTTTATTTTTCAAAAAAATTTATTTAATAAGAATTTGTTCATTTTGATGTTTCTCCTTTTTTTCTTTGTATTCAATAATTCCTTTTTCTATTAGGTCTGGTATTTGGACAAGTTTTTATGAAGTTTATTAAAATTTAGGAATCTAAAATAATTTTTTTTTAACTTTCAATCATTATTGTGTGCCTTTTTCTTTGTATTCAATAATGCCCTTGTCTATTAAGTCAGGAATTTCGACTGCCATCCAAGGTGCCAGACCAAGCGCCATTGCATGAGCAATTCCAAACTTTGGAACATTCCTTGCCCAAAGTGGCTTAAAATGATCAGTTAGACAAATTTTTCCACCTCGATACATTTTTGCTGTTTTCCCATCAAGTTCTGGTAATGCAATTTCAGGTGCAGTTGCTGGGTATGTCACTGGAATCTAAAAAAAATAAAAAAGTTTAAAAGTCATATTTTAGTTAATAATTTAAAAAAACTTACATCAAATTCAACATCGAATTCATATTTAAGGAGATTATGAATGTACCAACATTTGCCAAACCATCGAGTTCCTTCTTTGTTACTTTCCAATCGAAACCAATCTGAATCTGATGCTTTGTTGTTTTGAACATACTGAAGAATTTGAAAAAATTTTAAAATTAAAACTTTGTACATTTTCAAGAATTTTTTTACTAATCTTGATTAGATTAAAAGTATGTACAAAATATGAACCGAAGAATCTAAAAAATTTATTTGAATATGTTTATCCTTTTTTAATATTGAAAACATTCGAACTTTTACTGAAATTTTTTTAAAATTGTTTAAACTTTTTCTTTAAGCTTTGACTTTTTCTGATTTTAATGCAATAAAAATTTTTAAAATTCTTTAATTCATGAAACTTTCACAAAATATTGAAATTTCACATTTTCCATTCTCTTACCTTAATCAATGCTTGATATTCTTCCTTCAATCTCTGAACCCACAGATCTTTATCTCTTGGTGATGCTCTTGTCTGCAGCAAAGGAATGTTTTGAAGTGTTTTCTTTGTATTTGCATCAACCATTATTAAAATTTCTATCTAAAATTGATTTAAAATATTTTTTTTACTTTCTGTCGACGTGAAAGTATTTTGTATTTTGAGGGGCTGACAGCTATTGAAACCAATATTATGAAACTTTTTCATATGTTTACTATAATCAGCTGTTGAAAAAAAATTGTTTACTGAACAAATTTTTGTTTTAAAAATTTTTAAAAGTTTTGAAAGAAAAAAAGAAGAAATTTTTAAAAAATTTAAAATTTTGATTTTTTGATAAATTTTGAACTTTTTTTACAATTTTAAATCAAAATATAAAAATATGAAATTTCAAAGTATTCATAATTTTCTTTCGTTCAGTGAAAATAATTTTAAAAAAATTTCAGGCCCACTCTTTAGATTACGTAACCACCCCACCAAAAACATTAACAAATTACATATCTAAAAAATAGTTTTTCATTATAAAAAGTCATTAGCAATGTTTTTAGTCGCTGTAACTGGTGGCATATCTTGTGGCAAAACAAAAGTTTGTGAAGTATTTCAAAAATATTACAATGTTGCTGTTGTTAATGCAGATGCCATATCTAGAGAAAGTAAGTAAAATTTGGATTTTGATTTTTAATGACTGAAATGTTATTTTATATTGTTGTGCTAATAGTGAGGTCAAAGAGCAATGAATGAACTAAAAACTAAAATAATATAAAATAAACAAAGAGTTCAATATTTAGTAAAAATTGTGACAATTTTTTTAGGTTGTTGAATGAAAACAAAATTAATGTTTGAAAATTCCACACATGTATTTGGTTTGTGTTGTGAATTAATAAAATTTTTGTCAGTCTATCAAAGTATTTGACACATTGATTTTATAAAGAGTAATATGAATATTTTATATTAAGGGCAGATGTTTTGAAAAATGTTAAACTGTGTTATATCGAATATGTTTTGGAGTTCTATGAAAAATTCATAAAATTTTTTTTAGGATTAGGCACTTGTATGCATACTTGACTTAGTGACTTGACTAAATGCATGCAAGTTGACTTACAAAAAATGTCTCTAATTCTTTCAAATTTTATTCAATTTCTTCAAAACTTGGCAAATCTGTATAAAAGTCAATGACACTTAAGTTTGCAAAATTTTGACTCAATTAAATAAAATTTTGAAAGTAATAGAGTAATTTTTTATAAGTCAACTTGCATGCATATAGTCAAGTCACTAGTCAAGTATGCATGCAAGTATCGAAAATTAAATTTTTGTAACAAAATTTCTCAATTTTTAAAGCCCAAAAAAATAAATTAAAATTTTTATTTAACTAAAAAACTTCAAAATTTATCAATATTTTCAGTTGTGGAACCAGGAAAGCCAGTCTGGAAACAAATTAAAGAAAATTTCGGTGATGAAGTTTTTAACGAAGATGAAACTTTAAATCGTGAAAAATTAGGTCAAATAATTTTTGATAATGTTGAAAAGCGAAGAATTCTCAATCGAATAACACATCCAGTAATTCATCGTGAAATTTATAAGCAAGTTTTTAAATATTTTATTCAAGGCAAACCATTTGTAGTTCTTGAATTGCCATTGCTTTTTGAAGTGAATTCAAATCTCATAAATTTCATTTATAAAATTATTTGTGTTGTTGCTGAAGAAGACATTCAAATTGCAAGACTTATGGATCGAAATAATTTGTCATTGACTGAAGCAAAGAAAAGAATCAAAGCACAAATGTCATTGGAAGAGAAAGCAAAAATGTCACATTATGTTATTGAAAATTCTGGATCACAAAGAGACATGGAAGAGCAAGCATTGAGTATTATTAAAATTATTGTCGACAGCAATCATCATTGGAAACTAAGGAGCATGCTTTTAGGAGCTTTTATGTCAATCGTTGCTGGAGTCACGTGGCTGATTAATAAAAAATATAAATTTTTCTAGTTTCATTTTTAATTAATTGAGGAAATTTGTTCATGCAATTTTTGATTCACTTCAATGCATTTTTATTTCCTCACATGTATTTCGGTTATAATTCAATTGGTGAAATGAAGTTGATTGCTAAAATTGTGGCATTATAATGAAAAATTCTTTGAATGTTATGAGTTTTTTTGTTGTGTTGGTTAAAAAATAAAGTAATAAAAATAGAAATTCAGAAATCGATTTTATTCTAGCCAGCAAGTCAAGTCACTATGCGTATACCAGTCAAGTATGCATGCAAGTATGCATGAATCCTCGTTTATTTTTATACTGTTTTTAACAGGCATTTTTCAAGCAAAAACTTAAACAAACATTTTTAAAATCTCGATCTGAATTTTTATTTGTTTCACTGAAAATTTTTGACATCATAAAAATATCAAATTTTCATTAATCTTTTTTTACTTAAATTTAACGGTCATTTTTGGGTTTGAAATTCGATCAAAGCGCCATCTAAAATATTTTGAAATCATAATTTTCAGGCTAAAATAAAATGCTTAAATTCATAAAACAAAAAAAAATTGGAAATTTTCTACTTCAAAAAAAGTTCGGCAAAAAAAGCTGTTTTTGAAAAACCCTAATTACATCCAAAAAAGTTACGTTCATTTTCACTGACGTGAATTTAAAACAAACACAAACTGTTTAAATATTGAAGGTAATAAAATACCAACTCATGTTTAGAATAAAAGCTTAAAAAACTTATACGTTAAACACTTAAAAGACAGTATGAAAAATCACTTTAGAAGAAAGAATTTACTTCAAAAAAAAATCGAAAATTAAGCATTTTTTGAACATCATTTTATTATCTCAAAAATTTTCATTATACAAAAAAATTAAAACTTTTTTTAGACAGTAATAGCCGAATGCAAGAAAAGCACAAGGTTTTTATTTTTAAAAGAAAGACAATTGCAAATTAATTGTGATCAAATTATTGCTGTGTTTAGAATACCACAAGCATTTTAAGTTGATGGTACAATTGAAGATGTTGTTGAATTTTTAATTGCTGCAGACGATGATGTTGAAACTGTTTTATTAGCAAAACCAAAAACAAACGATGTTGAATCAGAACACACGAGTACATCATAATCAGTAACATTACGTCTCATGTTACCAAGATTGTCTTGGTAGATAATAGAACCAGAAGTAATATAACTAACTGTTGTATATCCTTCAGGTAATTGAATACGACCAAAGTAAAGACCACCAAAATTATCAGTATAATTAACTTATCCAATTACACTTTCAACAGTTTTATTAGTAGCTGGAATCCATTTCAAGTTAGGATTTTTTAATAAATATGATGTTGAAACTATATTGCCCATAATTGCCGATGAATATGCACCAGAACCACTAGAAGAGTTAGTTGTTGATATTCTAGCAGGAACTGTAAAAATCGGCGTACTCGGATTTTGAATAATTACTGTTCCAACATAAGCATCTCCGCCATCAGCCCATTTTCCAGCTGAAAAACCATCAGTTTCTGGTATTTTTGGATTAGTTTTTGGATCGTATTTTATGAATGTTCCTGAAAAAAAATTTTAAAATTTTTTTGGTAATTTTATTAAGTAATTACTTACCACATGGATATGAAGAAGTTGTAGTTGTTGTTGTAGTTGTAGATGTACTCACACATCCTGCTGATGCTTGTTGTGCTTTCAATGCATCTAATTTTGCTTGCAATGTTGTCATTCTTGCTTGATTTATTTTCAAAATGTTTGCATGTAAATTGACAATCAATTGCCACACAAGAATCAAAGGTTTAATGGGAGTTTTAAGATTTGACAAAGTTGAATTTGATGATTGAAGTCTTGCCGCAGTTTGATTGACCAATAATTTTGCAACTGACAATGAACTTTCAACAACTGCAATTTCTGCTGCCAAAGTAACACAAGGATTTATATTTGTCAAATTTGCTTGTCTTTTATGACGAATTAAAGTCGGTGCTGGCAATTTTTGCTCTTCAAGTTTAGCCAAATGAAAATTTTTCTCATTTTCGTCGACTTTGAATGTTGCAAAAATTTTCTCAATTTCTTTTTTGCTTTCATCAATTGCTTTTGAATGCGAATTAATTGATTCAAAAATTTCTTCATGAATTTCATTGAGAGTTGAAAAAGTGTCAGAATTTTCATAAAATGGACTTTGAATTGAAGCTAAATAAAAAAAATTGAATAAAGTTTCAAAATAATGAACTCAATTGAAGGAAAAAGCTAAAATTAATAAATTTTTAAATCAAATTCATCAACATTCCTAAATTTTAACCATAATTTGCTTCTATTTTAATAGAATTGATTTTTTTTTAAATTTTACCTTTTACAAGCCACATCATCAGAATAACTTTTAAGAACATTTTTATAACTTTTTTACTCCTTGTCACTTTAAAAAATTAAGATAGACTGAGAATTTAAGATCTACTGTTGCTTTTTATTTAGTAATTCTCTTAAAATTTTTTCTCATATTTTCTAACTTATAATTTAAGAGAGAAAACATATGTTCCAATAAAGACGTCATAAAGACGACATTATCAAGATATTTTGTTTAAATTTTTCAGCATTTTTCTAAATTTTAAAAAAAATCAAGTAGAAATCAAGGCTGGGACTCCTAATTACACAGAGAAAAATATTTTAAAACTGATATAAAGTTTTTAAGATTTGCCTGTATAAAGTCAAATTTATTAGTCCTAAAAAGATTTTTTACTGTTATAAAACTGGTATAACTGTCATAAAATTATAATAGTGTTATTAATTATTATGACAGTTATACCAGTTTTATAACACTTATAACACTTTTTTTAAGGGCTAATAAATTTGTCTTTATAGGGACAAATTTCAAAAACTTTATGCCAGTTATAAAATATTTTTCTCTGTTTAATTATCAAATAATTAATAACATTTATTAATTAATTAATTGAGTTGTCAGTCTTAGTAGAAATAAAAAAAACTATGCTTTTCGCACAAAAGAACAAATTAAAAATTTTTTTCTAAATAAAACTGCAAAAAAGAAATTAAATTTTTTATTTAAATTAACAAGAATTAAATTTTTATTTTGAATAAAATCAAAGTAAATTTTTTAACATGTTTTTTTTATTTATAGTAAAATTTTAAAAATGACATAAAATTGAGATATAAAACATATATAATACCAAAAGTTCTCATTAAAAACAAGTCCATCAAGTAGTATTTGAGAGTCAAAATTGTGATAATAATTGTTGTACTTTGACCTCAGATCAATATGAAATGAGATTATAAATTTATGTGTTGATTCTTGGAAGATCTTATCGATTGAAAAATGTTCCAGTGATTAGAATATTGAGAAAATTGGCTTGAAGATTTAAATAATTTAATTATCACCAATAAATGGTAAATATTTGCGATAAATAATGAAATCTCTGACAATGACGCCCACAGAGATGATGAAAATTAATCCTGCTGGCATAACTTTTCTAGACCCATAAAATCTAAATGAAAAAATTCATAAATGAGTTAAGAATTGAAAGATTTAAAATTTTTCTTACCTGAAGCCCATAACAAAAGCCAACATGATAGCAGCAACAAGCTGAAGCAATGGTTTAGGTGGATCAAAAAATGAAGTCAAATATGCGCCAATTCCAAGTAAAATTCCAAAAGTTACGCCCGCTGCCAATGATGCCATTGACTGTGCCTTGACATAGCCAAAAATTCCACCACATGCAACAAGAATTGCAAATATAAATCCAATATAATCAATTCTTGACCAATCAACTGTCATTTTTGAGATTTTTCTTTTTATTTGCGATTTATCAAAATATAAACAATTGAAAGCTTCTCGATTTCACACACTTGCTTTGATGTCTCACGTCTGACTGACAAAAAACAAAAAAAATTTACCGCTGAATTTTTTGAGCTTCAAATTTTACTCACAAGTTGTCGCTATTTTTGCATTTTTTGTGTGTTTTCCTCCTTCTTGCTTAAAAATAGAAAATTTTTTAAATTTTATAAAAGAATGTTGGCAAATGTGACTCGATGTGCGTTAGCGCGTGGTATTCAAAGTATTCGATTGCTGCCGGTGCGTGCTATGTCAATCACAACAAGAAACAGCAGCGAGAATCAACAGAAATTTGTTACGTCAAAGATTGCTGCGGTAAGTTTGTGAAAAATAAGAAAAGATTTGTTTTATGTCAAAAATTTTAATATTTTATTCAATTTTAGCTGCAACTTCCACAAATCCGCAATTACTCAGCAAAGGAGCCACTAACTCTTAAATTTATCGAGGAACGCATCACTCTTGTCCTTAATCTTTATGATAAAATTGATCCAGAGAAACTCAAGAGAGATTCACATTTTATGAAAGATCTTGGACTTGATTCCCTTGATCATGTTGAAATCATTATGGCAATAGAAGATGAATTTGGTTTTGAAATTCCTGACATGGATGCTGAAAGACTTTATACAGTCAAAGATATTGTCAGATATATTGGCGATAAGGAGGACATTTATGAATAAGCTGCAACAGCTTGAATTTCAGTTTGAAATTGTAGAAAACTTTTTTTTTGAAAATTAAGTAAATAAAAAATAATGAAAAATATTTTAACGGTTTTTTGAGATTCAAAAGTTTTCAGCAAATTTTACAGCAATGAAAAAAGAAACAAAAAAAAAATCAAAACAAACCTGAGAAAAAAAAAAGTTTTTCAATTTTAAAAGAGAGTGTGAAAATTTTATTTGAGAAATTTTTTTATTTTTTAGCCAACAACGAAGGAGTAAAAAAGGGAACTCAATAAAAATTCAATTTACAATCGTGATAGGAAAATTCCGGCGTGATTTTAAAAGACACATTTAAGTGAAAAACGATTGTAGTTAGAAAAGAAAGAAAATTTTATTCAAATTTCGTGTGTGAAAAAAATTTACAAAAATTTTACCATGGATATTGATCGAACAATTCATGAAATGGAACAAGCTGCAAATATTTTGTTGGTGAGTTGAATTGGAAAATTTCTAAGAAAATTTCGGTCATAAATGGAAATTTTGGGTTAATTTTTTTGAGAAATTTATTCAACTGGAAGATGACAAGCGGAAAAATAATTTTTTTGATGTTGTGTCCAGTTGTAATTAGAGCAACAGGCAGGGAAAATAATTTATATTAAAATTGTCATTTTTAATTTTTGGAAAAATTCGACAATTTTGAAAATTTTTCCAAAAAGTTTTGATTTTGAGATTTTTTTTATTATTAGAAAAATTTCAATTAAAATTGAAAAAGTTTTGTAAAATTCAATTTTAATTTGAATTTTCTGTTAATTTTCTTCATTTTTATGTCAAATTTGATTAAAAAATTGCTCAAAAATTCCATTTTTTTATAATTTTTAAAAAATTACTAAAATTTCTTAAATTTTCATTCTTAATTTTTAGAATCCATACCAACAATCACGAGACTACATAAAAATGTCAGAAAATGTTTTCATTTCATTTGCAAAATCTCAATTTACAATTCCACAATGTTTTCTGATATTGGAAAAGACTCGTGTTGAACTTGTGTTATTTGAGACAGTAAAAATGATTAAAAATATTTTAATTTATGAATGGCGTGGATTAAATGATGATGATAAGATGGTGATGAGGCAAAAACTTCTTGATTATGTCATAAATAATCCAAATCTTCCACCATCAGTAATTGAGCGTGTTTTGCAAATTGTTGCTATTATGGTAAAAAGAAAATTTTTGGAAGACGGTGGTGAGGAGTTAAAAAGCCTTTTGGCAAAAATTAAAGAAATGATTTTTGAATCACAAGACAATCGTGTTCAACAAGTTTCATGCGCTTTTATTGTATCGATTTTGCAAGAATTCACAAATACTGTCAAATCTGAAGATGTTGTACTGTCATTTGAGGAACATTTTAGAGCTAAAAAAATGTTTGAAGCACGCGAGTTATTGCTCATTTTTCAACTTATATTTGATGCTCTTGAACGTATATTGCCAATTCTTGATATGAACACACCAACTCATTTTATCATGCTTGAATCGTCATTGAAAATCATGGAATTAGTTCTATCATGGAGTTATATTACAGCACTTATACCTAAAAGGATAATTAAAGCATTTGAGAGTCTCAATAACATCAAACAACAACCGAGTCTTCGTCTTTCGACTCTATGGCAACCACACATGCTGCGACGTAGAACAATTGAGGTTTTTTTCATCATTTATTGGCGCATTCGAGATCATGCAGTGCTACAACAAAAAGGAATGAATTGCTTAATTCAATTGAGCACTTTAAGTGGGCCTGTCTTTAGTCAACCAAATTCAAGCTTCACTTATTTCCGTGATTATGTTGAATTGCTCATGATGATGCTTAAAAACTGTGATGTTAATGAAAGAGAAGCATTTGGCATTGCGACAATCATAAGAAAATTGCTCATGATTCATAATGTAAAGACTGAATTGGCAAGAATGGATGAAGGATTAGTGAAGGAATTTTTGGGTGCAATGGTTTTGATGACTGTGAAATTTAATGAACTCAGTGTTAAAGAGAATGTAAGTTTAGGTCTAAATTTAATTTTCCAAAAAAATATTAAGATCAAAAAACATTAAATTTTCATCTTGATCTAAGTTCTTCAATATCATGTCCATAAAGTTTCAAAACAAAATTAAAAATCAAAAAGTTTTTTAAAACTAATTTTCAATTTGATTTTTAATCTTGATCTAGAAATTTGATCTTAAGTTTAAGATCAAGTTCAAATAGTTTAAAACATAAAAATCAAAATAATTAAATTAAGATCAAGATCAAAATTTTAAGGACGAAAATTTTGATCTTGAAATAAAGTTTTTTTAATCTTGAATTTAAGATCGAAACAAGGATTAAAATTAAATCAAGATCAAATATTTTTAAATTCAAAACTTCAAAATTTAAATCAATCAAACCAAGAAATTTGATGAAATTTTTTTCAATCCAGCTCTCATATGGTGACACAGTCTATACAGACGCAAGTAAATCCCTCCTTGAAGCATGGCTTGATGTAATTGATGTCGTTGAATTTGCCTTTTCCGAAGAAGTTCATCATCATGCTCGAGTGATTTTTGATAAATTCATTGAATGTCACATTGATGGAAGTGGAACAGATCAAGAAGTCAATGAAAATGAAGAAAGTGAAAGAGAAGCCAATAAGGAGCAATTGATTATTATAGGATTTTTAGGCAGATTAAATGTTCAACATTCTTTGACACAATTGCACTTTATACTGAAGCCAAACTCAATGAACTTTGCACTTGTATGGAAAATCCTGACAGTGGTAAATTAAAATTTTTTATTTTCTAAAATATTCTAAATTTTCATAATTTTTAGTAACAAAAATCTTCGACGCCCCTTACTTGGCCTATTATGATATCTGGGCATGTCTTTTGTATGGATGCAATCGGAGAAAAACCTTTAATTCACGTGACATTAATCATCTGTCTGTCCAACTATCTCAAGAACATAAAATTGATTCTCAATCGACTCTCACAACACTTCAGTCTTCGGTTCAACTTCAATTACCACAAGATAAATGCGATCCAACTGTTCGAATTTTTGCCAACATTTTGAGACTTTGTGAAATGGAAAATCGTGCCATTGAAAGTGGTTTTGGTGCAACATGGTCACCATTGCTTTCAAGTACAATTATGTGGTTCATTGGCCAATATTTGAATATTTACATTCTCATTGATGCAACTTATTATAATCCATTAGCGCCAGTTTTTGCTGAATTATTTACTATTGGTTCTGCTCTACCTGCCAATGCATGGTGTATGAATTTCATACTTAATAAAGTTGCATGGAATATGCACAAATATCATCATGATGTTGATGTTGTTGAAGAATCAATTCGACTATTTTTGGACATTGTGAATATTCGTAATCAAAAACTTCACATGTTATTGAACTTGAAAGTTTTCAAAATTTAATTCATATGCGTGATTTGCAACTTGACTCGAAAATTAAAAGAAGTGTTTATAAAGGCTTGATTATGGCCACAGCTGCCTTCCAAAATGTCGATCAACGGCAAGAGTGTCTTAGACATTTACTTGAACCTATTGGAGCACGATTTGATTCAGTTTGTGCTGAAGCATCAAGATTGCATAATGAAACTCATGTTCGTGAGAAAGTTAGTTGTTTTTAGATGAAATGACTGGTGTAGCTCAAGGAATTAATGGCAGCACTTTTCCATTTGTTTATCAAACCATGCGAGAACGTTTTTCATCGATTACCTGACATTATGCTGCTATTCAGAAATTATTTGACAATAAATGTTGCTGTAATGAAAGTTTTGATAGAAATGACGACAATTCAAGTTGCTACAAGTGGAGCAGTTGATTTATCAAGAGATTTCTATGAAGTCTGCTTTAGAGCCATGCGATGCTACATGGAAACACAGGGACAAAGAATTGAAAAAATTTATGGTGATGATGAAGAACAGCCTGATGATGTTTTGATATTTGTAGAATTATTTAAAAAACTTACAATTCAATACGTCTTTGAACAAGCTGGTAAGTTTTAAATAAGAATTTTTTTACTAAAGTTCGACACTTGCATGCATACTTGACTGGTGACTTGACTGGTATGTATTCAAGTTGATTTACGAAAAATTTCTCAGATTTATTGAGAATTTATTCAATTCGATCAAAACTTTGCAGATTTGTTTTGCAATATTTCATCCAAATTAAATAAATTCTGAATGGATTAGAGAAATTTTATGTAAATCAATTTGCATAGATATAGTCAAGTCACTATACAAGTACCAAAACTTATTTAACTAATTTTAGAGTTAATTTTTATTTTTTTTTTATTTTCAGAACATTCTGTAGTTGCAAATTTAGGAATAACAATACTTTCAAATCTCATGCCGAAAATGTATCCATTACTTGAAAGATTCCCAGATATTGCAATGGCATATTATAAAAGTCTCAATTGTTTCATTGAATTGCTCGTTTGTAATAATGAGGTGAGTTTTAGAAATTTTAATTTTTTAAATTGTGAATTTCCAGTAAAAAATTTCCTAAATCAAAATTTTGTTCATTAATTTTCAAAGTAGAATTTAATTTTTTAAATTTCTTACAGCTTCATCAACTTCCTGCTGAAATTCTCAATCATATTTTTATCACAATAAAAATTGGACTGACATCATTTACATATCCAGAAATTCAAGGACATTCACTTGATCTTCTTATAACTTTTGGTGATTCACTAATTCAAGAACACAGAAAATCGTTTGCAGCATTTACGTGAATTGACAGTGGAGCCTTTTGGAAAATTACTTTTTGATGTGATTGTCGGCTTGAATTTGCATAGTGAAAATAAAAATGACTGTTATGGAGCAATTTATTTGCTGGCTTGCGCATCAAGAACTGAAATTAATTTTTGTCATGAGACTGTGACAGTCTTAGTAAATAAGCAAAAGGAAAGAGTGACTTATGCAACTGAGTGTGACACACCGGAAGTTGAAAAATTAAAGAATTTTGTTTTTAGTCATTCAAGAGAGCAAAAAATGAGTTTTATTGATTTGTTAGATAAATTCGTATCTAGCATTTGCTTCCTTTATCATCAAGTTTAAGCTAGAAATACTTTTAGTGAAAAATTGTCCACTTTTTGTTTATATTTTTTATTTATAATTTTAAATGTTAAAAATTCTTTTTGAAATTAATTTTCTTTTAATTTTTTGTCATAAATGAAATTATTCATGAATCAATTTATTTTCGGAAGCTGTTTGAAAAATGTAAAATTTCATAAATAACTGTTAGTTTTTAGTTTGAACCTCTTGAAAAAAAAAGTTGAATAACCTCTTTAATTTTTTAAAAAAATTTTTTGTAAAAGATAAAAATTTTAATTTTGATTAAAACTTTATTTATAAAAAAAATAATTTTAATTAATTTATTATAATTTAATTTAATTTTTAGCCAAATTTCTCAATTCACTAAATTTTAAAAATTTTCACTAAATTTTCATACATTTTTTTGCTCAAAATTAATTAAATTGACAAAAAATAAATTTTAGTGATTTTTTAATCAGTTTGAAATGCTACAATTTGTCAGCCTTCCAACTTGACTTTTAAAATTTTAAATTAAAATAAATCAAAATCAATGACAAAGAAAAAATAAAACGAAACAAAAAACTTTTTTGGAGAATTTTGTCTTTAAACTATAAAACAAAACCTAAAATTGCTCTAACAATTAGGCAATTATATTTGGCTGTAAATAAATTGCTAATAGAAAAATAGCTGAAAATTTTTCAACCCATTTTTTGAATCTTGTTATCTTGTAAGAAATTTTTCCTCTAAATGTAAAAAATTGATCACAAAATAAAAAATTTTGTACAGCAAACAAAAATTAATAAAAATCCAAAAAATTAAAATTTCAACAATTATTTTTTATTTATTGCTTTTTGTTTAAATTGCTCATCATAGTTTCATAATTTTCAGACAATTTTTCCAACATCAAAGCTAAATCAGCAACAACTTTTTTAATTTCTTCAAACCTTTCATTTTTAACAACCAAATTTTGACTTTCCGACAACATTTTGTGACTTTCATTCAAAATTTTTTCATTTTTCTTTAACTTTTCATCAATTTCTTTAAATTTTAAATTCAAACTTCTTTCCAAAGAAAAAATTTTAATAGCAGCAAATTTTTCTGAAATGCATTCACCTTCATCAATTCTTGTTGAATATTTTTCAACTTCATATCTTGTTATGGCATCATCGAATGGATTTACACAATTATTTTCGCGCATTTGTAAAAATCGAAGTTTGTTCAAATGTAGAAATGTAAACGGCTCGATGTGTGAGATTTCATTTGCTTCCAGACTTATTGACTCCAATTCATAATTTTCTTCAAATGTGTCTGCTTTAATGACCTCAATTTTATTATTTGACAATGACACAATTTGTAATTTTGGATAATTCATAAAATCATCCTTTAAGACTTCTTTTAAGTTTGAATTTTCAATTGCAAATGCAAGAAAATTTTGTGAAAATTCCATCAAAATTTTTGGAATAAATTTGATGGATTTTGTTTGAGTTGTTATGAAGCCTACGATGTCATGTTCCAGCATGTCATAAGTGTGAGTTCCATCAAAACCTTCAATCAATTGTCGCTCAATAAAAACATTTTCTTTTTCCTTCATTGTGCAGAAATAAACAGTATTTGTAAATGTGAAATTGTTGACAACAAAGGCACAATCAACTTTAAGGCATGATGTGAGGTTGAATGTTAGGACGGATGAAAAGATTAGCAATAATCTGTGAAGAATAAAATTTTAAAACTTTCATAATTTAAGATTTTTGCGAAGAAAAAAAAATCAATTTTTAAAAATTTTGGTTAAAAAACTGTAACTAAAATTTGAAGGAAATTAAGATAATTTTTAAAATCTTTGAACCAAATTATACTAAATTTATAAAATTTTAAGATAATAAAAATATCGTTAGCATACAATGGGAATTTTTGTAAGAATTTACACTAAGATTCGGCACTTGCATGCATACTTGACTAGTGACTTGACTAAAAATATGCAAGTTGACTTACAAAAATGTTTCTATTTCCTTCAGATTTTATTTAATTTTGTTAAAACTTTGCAAAATTGTGTGACAGCCAATGATTCTTAAATTTACAAAGTTCTAATCAAATTGAATAAATTTTGAATGACCAAAAGGGATTCTTTTTAAGTCAACTTGAATGTAATTAGTCAAGTCATTCTGCTTATGCAAGTCAAGTATGAATGCAAGTGAACCCAAGAACACAGATGAATTTAATCTAAATTATTATTTGAAGTATTCTTCAAGAATCTAATTATACTCAAATTCTACCTAGTTATGTTATGTAATTTAATTACAATTTCAAAATGTTTCAAAAATTTACACAAATCTTGTAAAAATAATAAAAACTTGAGAATTATAAGAAAATTTCTTGAATAATTCATTTAATAAAGAAATAAAACTTTCTAACCCAATAAATAAAAATTTCTCAATAAAATATTTCAATCAATAATTTCTTACTTCAATAAAAACATTTTCTGAAGACGAATGACTTTATAGCTTGTTGTTTATTGAGAATCTGAAACAGAACTGAATTGAAACAAGAAATAACATTTTGTTATCACAAAAATAGCACAGCTGATTAGGGATATAAAAAGAAGGAATGAAAAACAGAAAATTGGAAAAGTACACAAAAGAAAAGTTTTTGAGGATAAAAACTTTCAGTTATTTTGAAATTTTAATTTAAATTTTTAAATTTATTTTTAAAAGAATTCAAAAATTTTGTTAAAAAATTTATTTTATGAAAGAAAAATTTACAAAAAAGAATTTCCGCCATCATCTTTAATTTACTCCATTTAAAGAAGGAAACAAAGAAAAAAGACAAACGAGAGAGAGAAAAAAAAAGTGCACCAGACTGTCGGCACTGGTGTGGCAGTGAAGCCAAGATGACGCCAAAAATGCACTTAAAAAATTGAATACATGAAAAAGGGAGAAGAAAAAGAGTATGGGATTGTGACGGAGAAGATGCGAGTGTGAATTTGAATCTGCTTTTACAACAACAAAAAAGAGAAGAAGAAAAATGGAAGAAAGAGTTGAGTTCCGACAATGCGGTTCAACATAAATTTGTGTCTTAAAAGATATGAATGAAAAATATCAGATTTAAGGATGAAATTTTAACTTTATTATGTGAAATTAAACCTAGAATAAAAGTATCAAAAATTATTGTTGTTTTAATCTTATCGATGAGAAATTTTGAATGTTAAGATTTTTAGAGAAGATTAGTTGAGCTATAAAGTATAATAAATGGTTTTAGACAAAAATTCAAAATCTAGCTACCAAAAATACTATGGAATATCATAAATGTTTGTTTATTAGCTATTAAAATTATTATTTCATTAAAACCCAGAAATATTCACGAATTTGTTAGCGATTATTTTAGTTTTTTGTATTTTTTTGTAGTTTTTCCAGCTTTTCCTCCTTGCCTTTTAGCTTTCCTCAATTTTCGTAGACTTTCATAGTCTTTTTTAGTCTTTGTTAGTTATTTGTAGTTTTTTTTTCGCTTTTTTTAGTCGTGACTAACCCTGGATCAAAACATATTTTAATCTATGTTTATTTTTATAGCGTCTCCTATCGAAACTTAAATATCATGATTGATACACTTGTCTAAAATTTTTGTGTTCAAATAAAAGCCATCGATGAAGTGAATTGTAAAATATGCTTTCATAGCCATAAATGTGAGACTTCTTTTATTGCAATTTAATCCTTTAATTCTAGTTTTGAAATATTTTATTGCAATGATCTTCATAGGTAACGGTTAGTGTTAACTTTTATTTTCATACGCATTTAATCGATTTGTTTACATAAATTGTTCATAAATGTTTTCTTATTGAAAAAAATCTGAAAGTTTCATCACTGCACTTTTGTGTATTGAAAATGTTTAAAAATTACCAGGGGTAGTCACTTATTAAAAAAACCATAAAAAATCATAAAAAACTACAAGAAATTTTTAAGCAACAACTATTAAAAGCTTCCATCATTTTTATTTTTATCAAAACTTTATTAAAAAATCTATTGAAGCTCTAACTAACATATGAAGCAAGTTGAAGCTCAAAAGTTTATCATTAGACTCTGCAAAAATAAAAATTGCAGAAAAACAAAAAATTTAAAAATAAAATTTTGAATTTTTATTATAATTTTTGAGTCATAGCTCGCAAATTACGAAATTTCAAGTGAAAATTTTTGCATAATTTTGCATAAAATTGAGTCATTTACAAAAATTTCATCAAAAAATAGCATCGATTTTTTCGAAATTTTTTGAAAATTGTCCAAAAATTACAATAAAATACAAAAAATCATAAAATATTACACAAAATCACCAAGTGTTCATCTCGGAAAAATTAATTCATCAGCTCTTTTTAAAAAAAAAATTGAAAATCTGTTTAAAAAAACGACAATTTTATGCTGAAAGTTTTAAATTTATAATTAAAAATTTCGAAAATAGTTAAACCAATATTTATCAAAAAAAAATCTTAAAAAATCATAAAGTTATCAAATAAAAGTTTCATAAGTTTCTTAGTTTTATATGCATTATAAATTTATTCATTTACTGTATAATGTTTCCTCTGTGCATCTTTTTTTCTTCCTTCCACCAGCATTCTCATCACAGAATAGTAAAAAAATATTTTAGCAAAAAACAACAACTGCTAGCAGAAAAGAAGAAAATTTTCCCAAAAAAAGCAAACGACCACCTTCCTGCCTGCCTGCATACATGGCGACATTAAAGTTGCGCTTTTTCTCATACCACAATAAAAAGTGTTTAAACTACTGATTTTCAAATTTTGTTGTTGTCATTGCATGTGTGTTACAAGAGAGAAATCAAAATAAATGAGAACAAAAGAGAGCAATGCAGTGGCGTCAGTGACAGCCTTAAATATTTTGAGAGAGAAACACAGAAGAAAGGCAAAGCCATGAAAAATTTTTCCTCATTCGCTTTTCTCGCTTCATTCGGACTGCTCAGCTGTGTGTGTCTCGCGGACGGGAAATTTTTTTTATATATCTCTAAAGTAAAGTCCAAAGCCAAAAAACTTTTTCATTTTAAGTTTCTTTTGTGTTTTTATTTTGTGTGTTGAAATTTAAGGCTCCAAATTTAGCCAACTTTTGTGAATGGTAAAAAGAAAATTTTTGCTAGTGAAAAAAAATTTTTTTTTGAAAAAAATATTTATATAATAAAAAAATTTCTGTCTGTGAGGAAGAAAAAAAAAGAATTTTCCGAGAGTGAGAGAAAATTTTTTTTTATTTTCAATTGAGAGAGGCAAACACAAGCACGTTGGGAGAGAAAAAATCTTTTTTTAGTTTTTAACTTTTTTTTTATTCAATTTTCATTTCACTCTGCTTGATGAAACTTGTTTGTTTGTGTGGTGTGTGGACCTCGCTCTTGTGTGAAATAATAAAAGATTTTTATTTAAAAGAAACAAATTTGATGGATAGAAAAACGAAAATATTGTGAAATGAGTCAGATGGGAAAGTTTTTATATTTTTTTCTTTTGCAAAACAAAATATTTGAAGAATTTTGAAAATTTAAGTCTAATTTCTTTAAGAAAAGTTATAGAATTTTTTAAGTTTCAATTGAAAAAAAAAAATAGAAATAAAAATTGAAGATTTTTTTAAAAAAAAATTTGTTAAATGTGAAATTTATAATAAATTTTTCAAAAGTTCATCGACTCTTACTCATTTTTATTTTTTCACTTAATTGAAAATTTTTAAAAAAATCAAAAATTACTAAAGTGTCTTCATTTAAATTATTTGCAGTTGTTAATGTTATATGAATTTTTGGTGAAATTGTTGAACAAATCGCACAAAAAATTATTGAAAAAAACTTCAAATATGAAAAACAATGTGTTAAAGTTGTAACTAAAGAACAATAATAAATGAAAAGAAATTTAATGTAAAAGAAACCAAACGTTAATTCTTAATAAAAAGTTAATAATGAACAAATAAGGTGAGTTTTTATATATTTAAAATTATTTTACATTTTCCTTTATTTAAAAATTATGTTTAAAAAGCTAAATTCAAATTAGAAAATTCTCTGAGTTTCTAAGTTTAAAAATTTCGAGTAGAACAAAAATTTTTTATTGCAAATTGAAATCAGACGTTGATAAAAATTTTGAAAATGCTTTATAAAATTTTCTTAGTTTGCTTAAGGAGTGAAAAGGCTTGAAAATGTCAACAAAATATCCAGTAAGAAGATCATAAATTTTGTATGGAACTGAATAAATTTTTGTTGTTAATTTGATGGATTTTTTTGATAGATTTTACACTCTTTTGACGACAACATTTCTTGCTTTTTTTGCATCCTATAAAAAACACTGATTTTTAAAAAAATTTTCATGTATAAAAGTTTTTTTCAATTTCTAGAGATTTTAAAAAAGTTAAATCGATTTTTCAAGAAATAATAGAATATAAAAATTTACAATTTATTATTGTTTAATTAAAATTCCAGAGCAAGCTATTGAAATTTCAAATAAGAAAATTTTTATTTGAACATGAACAAACATTTCTTTTTATTTACCATTATTTTATGGCACAAAGTTAGTGAATTATGTACATTTTTCTGTAATAAAAATCATTTTAATAAATTTGATAGATAAAAAATGTAAATACTTTTTATCCCAAAAAGCAGAGTTGTTAGAGGCGAGAGGCGAAAAAAAATTAAATTTTTCAAAATATTAATTTTCTTTTTTATTGAGTGTTACAATTATTAAATAGCATAGAAAAATAGTGGAATAATTATTTCTCAAAATTCGATTTTTCCGAGCCCAAAAACTGTTTTTCATGGGAATTTTCGCCTATTTTTGTGTTCAAAAATTTATAACTTTTGACCAGATTGTCAGAAAAATATGGTTAATAGCTTGTTAGAAAGGTAATTTTAAGTCCTTTTTTAATAATATATAATATGTAATATATTACTTAAATTTGTGGCCACAAAAGCAGCATTAATGACGTCTCGTCGCAATTTTTGGCATTTAATTGGGTCAAAAATTCGAAAAAGCTTCGTAAAAAATTATTTTTATATGTCCTAATTTATTGATTTGGATTATTTTTTACGCAAAACATACAAAATTTTTTCAAAAATTTGATTTCCTACAAGAGAGCATGCAGTACAGCATGTGCTGCCGGTCTAAGAAAGCCTTTATGGAAATTTGTTAAAATTGCTTTAAATGACAGGGGGATTTGGATGGGACGAAAGTTTTCCGTTAGGAAAATTTTCTGCCAGGAAAGTTCAAACTTTTGAACTTAAAACTTTCCGCCAGGAAATATTTATTGCGATTTTGAAACTTGAAAATGTTCTTGGCAGAAATTTTTCCTCGAAGAATTTTTAATTGTCGAAATCTATTTTCGAATTTTTTCGAAAATGAAAATTTTCTGCCAGGAATTTTTTCTGCCGGCAAGAAAACAAGATGATTTTTTTTAATTTTTTGGGCGGAAAGCTTTCTGTCAAGTAATATTTCTTGTGAGAAAATTTTCTGCTAGGAATATTATTTTAATAATTATTTTCTTAGCAGAATATTTTCCGTTAGGAAATTTTTCTTTTAATAAAATTAAAATAAAGTTTCGAACTTGCATGCATGTAGCCAATTGCATGCGCATTGTATTTTTGAAGGATACATGCAAGTTAATTTACCATAAAATGTCTCTAATTTATTATTCAGAATATTATTCTATTTTAATTGAAATTTAGTAAATTAAAAAAATTTGATGATTCTAAAATTAGTTTAAGTTTTGACCAAAATAGAATAATTCTGAATAGATTAGAGACATTTTATCGGTAAAATTAACTTGCATGTATCCTTCAAAAATACATGCGCATGCAATTGCTACATGCATGCAAGTTCGAACTTTATTTTTAATTTAAAAGAAAAATTTCCTAACGGAAAATATTCTGCTAAGAAAATAATTATTAAAATAATATTCCTAGCAGAAAATTTTCTCACAAGAAATATTACTTGACAGAAAGCTTTCCGCCAAAAAAATTAAAAAAAATCATCTTGTTTTCTTGCCGGCAGAAAAAATTTCCTGGCAGAAAATTTTCATTTACGAAAAATTCGAAAATAGATTTCGATAATTAAAAATTCTTCGAGGAAAAATTTTCTGCCAAGAAATTTTCTAGTTAAAATCGCAATAAAAATTTCCTGGCGGAAAGTTTTAAGTTCAAAAGTTTGAACTTTCCTGCAGAAAATTTTTCCTAACGGAAAACTTTCGTCCCATCCAAATCCCTTTTCCCGCTTTAAAATTCTTTAAAAATGATAAGTAATGATAGATATGCAATAAATTTGATTTTTCCAGACCGAAATTTCATTTTTTTAAAATCACGACTTAAATTTAAGGAAATTCAGAGAAAAACTTGTCATTTTTAAGTAAATTTTTATGTACTTTTCTTTACAAATATCATCAGAAAAATCAAATTTATTGCATATTCTATCATTACTTATCATTTTAAAGATATTTAAAGCAATTTTAACAAATTTTTCCATAAAAGGCTTTCTTAGACCGGCAGCACAGCTGTACTGCATGCTCTCTTGTAGGAAATCAAATTTTGAAAAAATTTTGTATGTTTGCGTAAAAATAATCCAAATCAATAAATTAGGACATTAAAAATAATTTTTACGAAGCTTTTTTCGAATTTTTGACCCAATTAAATGCCAAAAAAATTGCGACGAACGTCATTAATGCTGCTCTTGTGGCCACAAATTTAAGTAATATATTACATATTATATATTGTTAGAAAAGGATTTAAAATTACCTTTCTAACAAGCTATTAACCATATTTTTCTGACAATCTGGTCAAAAGTTATAAATTTTTGAACACAAATAGGCGAAAATTCCCTGAAAAACAGTTTTTGGGCTCGGAAAAATCGAAATTTTGAGAAATAATTATTCCCACTTTTTTCCTATGCTATTTGATAATTATAACAACGAAAAAACCATAGAAACAGATTTTTCGATCAAAAAAATTTCTCGCCTCTCGCCTCTTTTTCGCCTCTCAGAGGCGGCCTCTTTGAGAAGGCGGCCTCTGAAAAAGTCCGCCTCTCAAATTTTTTTCAGAGGCCGACTTTTTCAGAGGCGCGCCTCTTTTGGAGGCCGCCTCTATTTTCGCCTTTAACAACTCTGCCAAAAAGTTTACTCAAAATTTCTAAATATTAATTTAATGTTATAAAATTTGACTAAAATGGTGATTTATGATTTGAAAAAGTCAAAAAATTAAAACATCAGAAATTATTTACTTTATCAAAAGTTAATTTCTCATTCATTAACTTATTTTTGTTATTATTTCAATAACTTAATAAAAAAGATATTTTTATTTGATTTTAATGAATAAAAGTTGATTTTTTGGTCTCTCATTCACATACAAAAAATAAAAAAAAGAAATAAAAATTGCAAGTAGACATCAGACACATTAAAAGCGAGCCAGAAAGATGAAAACAGAACAGAAGAGAAAAGGAAAAGCGAGAGAAAAAAAGTTATCGTGTGTGCATTTTCCAGAATGTAAATCAAAATGAACCCAAAAAAAATTGCTTTCTTCGTCAAACCTCCTCACCGCCCAATTTTCTCCCGCCTGCCTGCCTGACTGCCACCAAAATAAAACGAGAGAGTAGCAAAAAAAATCTTTTTTTCTAGATCATTTTTGTTGTTGCAACTGCTCATTTTTGCAACTTACACACATATGAGTGTGCACAAACAGTGAGCATTGAGGAAGAGAAACAAATTGAAACAAAAAACTTTTCTGCTGTGTTTGTGCGAAATGAATTTTTTTCTGCTTTGCTCTTCTTAAATCCAATGAGATTCGCTTTGTCGCGTCACTTTTTACTTAAATTCTTTCATAAGGAAATGAGAGAAATTTTAAGGGAAATTTACTTTTTTTGCATAAGATGAAGTGGATTGTAAAAAAAAGGATTTTATTTACTAGTAATACTTTGGAAATCATTTTAAAAATTGAGATTTGCTTATATCTTTTTTTAATTTAGTTTTGTTCTACTTTATGAATTTTATCAAATAATCTAAGTTAATAAACATTGTAAATTAGTAAAATTCTGCCTATTTGCGTGTCTTTTAGCAGACAATTTTTACTAAATAATTTTAATCAATGGTAAAGAAAAAAAGCTAATAATAAGCCTTGGAAACAAACGTAAATCGGCAAATAATGGCTTGAAAAATTGCAAAAACGCTTTATTATCAAAAAATATTTATTTATGGTTCTAAGACGCGGACTCTGTCGTGGACCGTTTTAACAACTAACTAAAATCACTAATTTTTATTATTAAAAATATCATTTAAAAACCAGCTAAAATTTAATCGATTAGTCTTTTATTTAAATCAAATAAGATCAGTTTGATTTTTAGTTAGTAACAACTAAAATACCAAATGGTTTCAAACTCTGGTTCAAGAGACATTAAATATGCACTTAATTTTAAATAAGTCGTTTAAAAAATATTTAAAAATTTTTAAAAATATACATATTAAGAAACATGGTTTTAGGCAACATTGTAAATTTTTGGTTTAAAAAAAAAGTAAAAACAATTTTTAGCGATTTCAAACGTTTTTCTTGAGATTTTCATAAATTTTTAGGCATTTTAAACAAATCATAATAATATAATTTATTAGCTATTCAAAAGTTTAGATTTGATTACTAACTTTGATAACTGAAAAATAACACATTGAATAAAAAACTTTGTAAAAAAAGTTCCATAAATATATTTGATAGAGTTCATACCTTTGCAATTAAAGTTACCATTTTTTAATGAACAACAACATACATTTGCAACTAAATCTGTTATGAGCGAATGTTACGCGATTTTTCTTAAGAAATTTTGTATTAATTTAATAAATTTTTTTTCAAAGTTCTCATAAAACGATGTTGATTCTTTTTTTTAGCTCATTAAAACACATTTTAAAATAATGTAGAATAAGCCTGAAAAATCCCATAATCTTTTTCATATGCCTTATTTAATTTTTCCAAACAAATTTTTGATCAATGAAAGTAACTTCAATAATTTTTGATCAAATTAATTCAAATACTTTTTAAACTTTTCCTCAAAATTTCCAAATATTTTAGATAAACTTTTTTGTGTTTATTAAATAAAATAAATTTTATCAAAAAATTCTACGTCACAAAGATTTGCCTGCAAAAAAATAAGTCAGAGTGCAAGCAGCGCAAGAAAAAAAGAGAAATTCGGCTGTAATGACAAAAATCTAATTATAAAATTGTTCTGCTTTATTGTGTGGTTACAAACTAATAGAAAACTCAAGCATTTTCTCTCTCATGCTTTTGCTTTTTCTCTCAAAAACTCACACAAATAATTTGGGAAAAATGAAGAAAATTTTTTTCAATTTAATTTTACTCTCTTTCTCTCAACTCAGTTGATTTTTTTTTGTCTTCTGTTTTTGTTTTTAATCGAAAGTAAAGGTAAAAAAAATTTATAGATTTGAGATGTAGCAAAGAAAAAGAAGACACAAACGACATGATGATGAAGATGTGTGTAATGAGGAAAGAAAAAATCTAAAAAACTTTTTGAGTTGTTGTTGAATGAAGGCAGTTATGAGATGTGAGTGCGCGGGAAAATTAAAATAAAAGAGAATAAGAGTGTAGATTACGTAAATAGCGGCGAATCGAAAATAAATTTTTTTGAAGTGTTTTTATTGAAATTTAATTAAAAATCATTGGAAAAATTTTTAATCCGCGATTAGAATCGCTTAAAAAGTTAAAACCTTTACAAAATGTAGTTTCGAATATTCTCATGTAAGGCAATTTATTTGTGGTCAATGTGATTTTTTTATTTGCTTTATTTTTTAAAAATTTGAGGCAAACTTAATTTTTTAGTTATTAAACCATATTTTGCAAGAATTTTGAAAATTATTTTGATCTATAGAGAATTTTAGAATTATCGAAATTGAACCCTAATAGTTCTAATCTTTTCTGAGATGGAGCAATTTTTTAAGCTTAAAAATTTAGGCTTAAAACTTCAAAATCTAGAATAAAAATTTAGTTTAAAAAATACAGCTTAAAAAGGAAAATGAATCCTTAAATATCAAGTTGAGAAAAGACAGTAAATTCAGCCCTTAAATTGTCAGGCTCAAGTTAAAAATTCAGTCAATAACCGGTTAAATTTTAGTTTAAAAAAATCGCTCCATCCAAAAAGTTAACACTTTTTTTATTATTTTTGAACTTATAAATTTAAAACTTGAACTTGCATGCATCATTTTTACTTGATTGCGCATATTTTTGTCAAGTTGACTTACACAAAAAATGTCTTTAATTTATTTCAGATTGAAATTAATACAATTAAAAATTCATCAGTAAATTTAAGAATTAATTGACTTTTCATTCAAAATATTTGGATTTCAAATAAACTAAAATTTAATCTAGTAAAGAAAAGAAAAGAAAAAATTTTTTGGAATAAGTCAACTTGAAATCAACTTCGACAAAAATAATATTAAGTAAAAATTGCTGTCGAGTCTGAACTCAATAAAATTAAAATCATTTTTATTATTTTCCCTTTTTTATCAAATAAAAATTTCTAATCAATTTTTCTATTTTCTTTTCATTACAAGGAATTCTCTTCAAAATAAACAAAATATGTGCAATTAATTTTGAAAAGCAAAACATAAAAAATATTAAAGAAGTGAAATTTAATGAATTAAAAAAATCATTAACAAGAAGTTCCATAATAATGTAAAATTCAAAAAGAAAGAAAAAAGTCTGTCATTAAAAAACTCAAAACCAAAAACTAAAACTTAATAAAAAATAAAGTTGAAATTGTCAATTGTTTCTGCCTGACACAATACGCAACTGCATGATCGAAACGGAGTCTCATCGTATCTTCCAAACACACTCAACTGGACAGGGTGAGACACACACATCAATCAAACTCATCGCAATTT
>CM031382.1:11284545-11394576 GCA_018290095.1 Polypedilum vanderplanki
TCCGAATGAAGCGAGAAAAGCTGAGGAAAAATTTTTCATGGCTTTGCTTTTCTTCTGTGTTTTCTCTCTCAAAATATTTAAGGCTGTCACTGACGCCACTTGCATTGCTCTCTTTTGTTCTCATTTATTTTGATTCTCTCTTGTAACACACATGCAATGACAACAACAAAATTTGAAAATCAGTAGTTTAAACACTTTTTATTGTGGTATGAGAAAAAGCGTAACTTTAATGTCGCCATGTATGCAGGCAGGCAGGAGTGTGGTCGTTTGCTTTTTTTGGGAAAATTTTCTTCTTTTCTGCTAGCATTTGTTGTTTTTTGCTAAAATATTTTTTTACTATTCTGTGATGAGAATGCTGGTGGAAGGAAGAAAAAAAGATGCACAGAGGAAAACATTATAACAGTAAATGAATAAATTTATAATGCATATAAAAACTAAGAAACTTATGAAATTTTATTTGATAACTTTATGATTTTTTAAGATTTTTTTTTGATAAATATTGGTTTAACTATTTCGAAATTTTAATTATAAATTTAAAACTTTCAGCATAAAATTGTCGTTTTTTTAAACAGGATTTTCAATTTTTTTTTTAAAAAGAGCTGATGAATTAATTTTTCCGAGATGAACACTTGGTGATTTTGTGTAATATTTTATGATTTTTTGTATTTAATTGTAATTTTTGGACAATTTTCAAAAAATTTCGAAAAAATCGATGCTATTTTTGATGAAATTTTTGTAAATGACTCAATTTTATGCAAAATTATGCAAAAATTTTCACTTGAAATTTCGTAATTTGCGAGCTATGACTCAAAAATTATAATAAAAATTCAAAATTTTATTTTTAAATTTTTTGTTTTCTGCAATTTTTTTTTTGCAGAGTCTAATGATAAACTTTGAGCTTCAACTTGCTTCATATGTTAGTTAGAGCTTCAATAGATTTTTTTAATAAGTTTGATAAAAATAAGAAATGATGGAAGCTTTTAATAGTTGTTGCTTAAAAATTTCTTGTAGTTTTTTATGATTTTTTATGGTTTTTTTAATAAGTGACTACCCCTGGTAATTTTTAAACATTTTCAATACACAAAAGTGCAGTGATGAAACTTTCAGATTTTTTTTCAATAAGAAAACATTTATGAACAATTTATGTACACAAATCGATTAAATGCGTATGAAAATAAAAGTTATACACACACCGTTACCTATGAAGATCATTGCAATAAAATATTTCAAAACTAGAATTAAAGGATAAATTGCAATAAAAGAAGTCTCACATTTATGGCTATGAAAGCATATTTTACAATTCACTTCATCGATGGCTTTATTTGACACACAAAATTTTTAGACAAGTGTATCAATCATGATATTTAAGTCTCGATAGAGCCGCAAAAAAATAAACATAGATAAAATATGTTTTGATCCAGGGTTAGTCACGACTAAAAAAAGCGAAAAAAAAACTACAAATAACTAACAAAGACTAAAAAGACTATGAAAGTCTACAAAATTGAAATTTTTTTTATATATCTCTAAAGTAAAGTCCAAAGCCAAAAAAACTTTTTCATTTTAAGTTTCTTTTGTATTTTTAATTTGTGTGTTGAAATTTAAGGCTCCAAATTTAGCCAACTTTTGTGAATGGTAAAAAGAAAATTTTTGCTAGTGAAAAAAAAATTTTTTTTTGAAAAAAATATTTATATAATAAAAAAATTTCTGTCTGTGAGGAAGAAAAAAAAAAGAATTTTCCGAGAGTGAGAGAAAATTTTTTATTTTCAATTGAGAGAGGCAAACACAAGCACGTTGGGAGAGAAAAAATCTTTTTTTAGTTTTTAACTTTTTTTTATTCAATTTTCATTTCACTCTGCTTGATGAAACTTGTTTGTTTGTGTGGTGTGTGGACCTCGCTCTTGTGTGACTCGGATGTGAAATAATAAAAGATTTTTATTTAAATGAAACAAATTTGATGGATAGAAAAACGAAAATATTGTGAAGTGAGTCAGATGGGAAAGTTTTTATAATTTTTTCATTTGCAAAACAAAATATTTGAAAAATTTTGAAAATTTAAGTCTAATTTCTTTAAGAAAAGTTATAGAATTTTTTAAATTTCAATTGAAAAAAAATAGAAATAAAAATTGAAATTTTTTTTAAAAATATTTAAATGTGAAATTTATAATAAATTTTCCAAAAATTCATCGACTCTTACTTATTTTTATTATTTCACTTAATTGAAAATTTAAAAAAATCAAAAATTACTAAAGTGTCTTTCATTTAAATTATTTGCAGTTGTTAAATGTTATATGAATTTTTGGTGAAATTGTTGAACAAATCGCACAAAAAATTATTGAAAAAAAACTTCAATAATGAAAAACAATGTGTTAAAGTTGTAACTAAAGAACAATAATAAATGAGAAAAGAAATTTAATGTAAAAAGAAAACCAAACGTTAATTCTTAATAAAAAGTTAATAATGAACAAATAAGGTGAGTTTTATATATTTAAAATTATTTTACATTTTCCTTTATTTAAAAATTATGTTTAAAAAGCTAAATTCAAATTAGAAAATTTCTCTGAGTTTCTAAGTTTAAAAATTTCGAGTAGAACAAAAATTTTTTATTGCAAAATTGAAATCAGACGTTGATAAAAATTTTGAAAATGCTTTATAAAATTTTTCTTAGTTTGCTTAAGGAGTGAAAAGGCTTGAAAATGTCAACAAAATATCCAGTAAGAAGATCATAAATTTTGTATGGAACTGAATAAATTTTTGTTGTTAATTTGATGGATTTTTTTGATAGATTTTACACTCTTTTGACGACAACATTTCTTGCATTTTTTTGCATCCTATAAAAACACTGATTTTTAAAAAATTTTCATGTATAAAAGTTTTTTTCAATTTCTAGAGATTTTAAAAAAGTTAAATCGATTTTTTCAAGAAATAATAGAATATAAAAATTTACAATTTATTATTGTTTAATTTAAATTCCAGAGCAAGCTATTGAAATTTCAAATAAGAAAATTTTTATTTTGAACATGAACAAACATTTCTTTTTATTTACCATTATTTTATGGCACAAAGTTAGTGAATTATGTACATTTTTCTGTAATAAAAATCATTTTAATAAATTTGATAGATTAAAAAATGTAAATACTTTTTATCCCAAAAAGCAGAGTTGTTAGAGGCGAGAGGCGAAAAAAAATTAAATTTTTCAAAATATTAATTTTTCTTTTTTATTGAGTGTTACAATAATTAAAACATCAGAAAATTATTTACTTTATCAAAAGTTAATTTTCTCATTCATTAACTTATTTTTGTTATTTATTTCAATAACTTAAATAAAAAAGATATTTTTATTTGATTTTAATGAATAAAAGTTGATTTTTTGTCTCTCATTCACATACAAAAATAAAAAAAAGAAATAAAAAATTGCAAGTAGACATCAGACACATTAAAGCGAGCCAGAAAGATGAAAACAGAACAGAAGAGAAAAGGAAAAAGCGAGAGAAAAAAAGTTATCGTGTGTGCATTTTCCAGAATGTAAATCAAAATGAACCCAAAAAAAAATTGCTTTCTGTCAAACCTCCTCACCGCCCAATTTCTCCCGCCTGCCTGCCTGACTGCCACCAAAATAAAACGAGAGAGTAGCAAAAAAATCTTTTTTTCTAGATCATTTTTGTTGTTGCAACTGCTCATTTTTGCAACTTACACACATATGAGTGTGCACAAACAGTGAGCATTGAGGAAGAGAAACAAATTGAAACAAAAAACTTTTCTGCTGTGTTTGTGCGAAATGAATTTTTTTCTGCTTTGCTCTTCTTAAATCCAATGAGATTCGCTTTGTCGCGTCACTTTTTTACTTAAATTCTTTCATAAGGAAATGAGAGAAATTTTAAGGGAAATTTACTTTTTTTGCATAGATGAAGTGGATTGTAAAAAAAAGGATTTTATTTACTAGTAATAACTTTGAGAAATCATTTTAAAATTGAGATTGCTTTATATCTTAATTTTAGTTTTGTTCTACTTTATGAATTTTATCAAATAATCTAAGTTAATAAACATTGTAAATTAGTAAATTCTGCCTATTTGCGTGTCTTTTAGCAGACAATTTTTACTAAATAATTTAATCAATGTAAAGAATAAAAAGCTAATAATAAGCCTTGGAAACAAACGTAAATCGGCAAATAATGGCTGAAAAATTGCAAAAATCGCTTTATTATCAAAAATATTTATTTATGGTTCTAGACGCGGACTCTGTCGTGGAACCGTTTTACAACTAACTAAAATTCAACTAATTTTTATTAGATTAAAAATATCATTTAAAAAACAGCTAAAATTTAATCGATTAGTCTTTTATTTTAAATCAAATAAGATCAGTTTGATTTTTAGTTAGTAACAACTAAAATACCAAATGGTTTCAAACTCTGGTTCAAGAGAACTTAATATGCACTTAATTTTAATAAGTAACGTTTAAAAAATATTTAAAAATTTTTAAAAATAATACATATTAAGCAGAACATGGTTTTAGGCAACATTGGTGAATTTTTGGTTTAAAAAAAAGTAAAAAACAATTTTTAGCGATTTCCAACGTTTTTCTTGAGATTTTCATAAATTTTTAGCAATTTTTAAAACAAATCAATAAATAAAGTTAATTATTAGCTTTCAAAAGTTTAGATTGATACTAACTTTGATAACTGAAACAAAATAACCATTGAAAATCAAAAACTTTGTAAAAAAGTTCCAAAATATATTTGATAGAGTTCATACCTTGGCAATTAAGTTACCATTTTTAATGAACAACAAACATACATTTGCAACTAAACTGTTATGAGCGAATGTTACGCGATTTTTCTTAAGAAATTTTGTATTAATTTATAAAATTATTTTTCAAAGTTCTCATAAAACGATGTTGATTCTTTTTTTTAGCTCATTAAAACTACATTTTAAATAATGTAGAATTAAGCTGAAAAATCCCATAATCTTTTCATATGCCTTATTTAATTTTTCAAACAAATTTTTGATCAATGAAAGTAACTTCAATAATTTTGATCAAATTATTCAAATACTTTTAAACTTTTCCTCAAAAATTTCCAAATATTTTAGATAAACTTTTTTGTGTTTATTAAATAAAATAAATTTTTATCAAAAAATTCTACGTCACAAAGATTTGCCTGCAAAAAAACTAGTCAGAGGCAGCAGCGGCAAGAAAAAAGAGAAAATTCGGCTGTATGACAAAAATCTAATTATAAAATTGTTCTGCTTTATTGTGTTGGTTACAAACTAATAGAAAACTCTCTCATGCTTTTGCTTTTTCTCTCAAAACTCACACAAATAAAATTTGGAAAAATGAGGAAAATTTTTTTTTTTTCAATTTAGTTTTACTCTCTTTCTCTCAACTCAGTTGATTTTTTTGTCTTCTGTTTTTGTTTTTATCGAAAGTAAAGTAAAAAAATTTATAGATTTGAGATGAAGCAAAGAAAAAGAAGACACAACGACGATGATGATGAGATGTGTGTAATGAGGAAAGAAAAAATCTAAAAACTTTTTGAGTTGTTGTTGAATGAAAAGGCAGTTATGAGATGTGAGTGTCGCGGGAAAATTAAAATAAAAGAGAATAAGAGTGTAGATTACGTAAATAGCGCGAATCGAAAATAAATTTTTTGAAGGTGTTTTTATTGAAATTTAATTAAAAATCATTGAAAAATTTTAAATCGCGATAGATCGCTTAAAAAGTTAAACCTTTACAAAATGTAGTTCGATATTTCATGTAAGGCAATTTATTTGATGGTCAATGTGATTTTTTTATTGCTTTATTTTTATTAAAATTTGAGGCAAACTTAAATTTTTAGTTATTAACCATGATTTTGCAAGAATTTTGAAAATTATTTTGATCTATAGAGAATTTTTAGAATTATCGAAATTGACCCTAATAGTTCTAATCTTTTCTAGATGGAGCAATTTTTTAAGCTTAAAAATTTAGGCTTAAAACTTCAATCTAGAATAAAATTTTAGGTTTAAAAAAATACAGCTTAAAAAGGAAAATGAATCCTTAAATATCAGTTGAGAAAAGACCAGTAAATTCAGCCTTAAATTGTCAGGCTCAAGTTAAAAATTCAGTTCAATAACCAGTTTAAATTTTAAGTTTAAAAAAATCGCTCCATCCAAAAAGTTACACTTTTTTTATTATTTTGAACTTATAAAATTTAGAACTTGAACTTGCATGCATATTTTACTTGATATGCGCATATTTTTTGTCAAGTTGACTTACACAAAAATGTCTTTAATTTATTCAGATTGAAATTAATTCAATTAAAATTCATAGTAAATTTAAGAATTATTGACTTTCATTCAAAATTATTGGATTTCAAATAAACTAAATTTAATCTAAGTAAAGAAAAGAAATTTTTGAATAAGTCAACTTGAAATCAACTTGACAAAAAATATTAAGTAAAATATGCATTCGAGTCTGAACTCTAATAAAATTAAATTCATTTTTATTATTTTCCTTTTTTAATCAAAATAAAAATTTCTAATCAATTTTTCTTATTTTCTTTTCATTACAGGAATTGTCTTCAAAAATAAAACAAAATATGTGCAATAATTTTGAAAGCAAACATAAAAAATTATTAAAGAAGTGAAATTTAAGAATTAAAAAAATCATAACAAGAAGTTCATAATAATGTGAAAATTCAAAAAGAAAGAAAAAGTGTCATTAAAAAAACTCAAAACCAAAAACTAAAACTTAATAAAAAATAAAGTGAAATTGTCACATGTTTCTGCCTGACACAATACGCAACTGCATGATCGAAACGGACGTCTCATCGTATCTTCAAACAACATCAACTGGACAGGTGGACACACACATGCAATCAAAACTCATTCGCCAATTTCGCTTTTTAACTTTTCCTCATTTTACTAACCCACAAAAAAAAAATGCTGCGAGTCTAAGTTTGAAACATAAAAACTTTATTTTTATTCTAAATTTATTTTTGATCATTCAAAATTTGCTGATGTAATGGCGCGGCGAATCTTAGACACCAACAAATTTACGACACACAGCGATGATTGCGCGCGCCTATCAGTTGTATCCCATAAATGATCCATACTAGCAAATGTGTAATTAACCAAAAAAAATTCAAATGTGATGAAAGTTTAATTGTGCTTGTTTGTTGCTAGATTGCTTTTGTATTTGGAAAATTCTTTTAAAGAGTAGAAATTTTAAATACCAGAAATTTTTATTGCTTGAATTAGAAAAATTTTGTGCTGAAGCTTTTTTTGTTGAACTATAAAATTTTTAATTTTTTACTACTTGACTTTTTTTATTTTATTGAACTTTTAAGTCAATTCTTGCTGACTTTTTTTGTTTACATTTTTAAATTTCTTTCTTTTCATAAAAATTTCTTCTTTTACTTTTTCAAAATGGATCACCTGTAAATAAACAAACAATTAAAACATTTTTTCTTCTCATCAAGTTTCAAACTAATTCAACTTCCAACAAAGTCAATTAAAAATTCACATAATGCTTTCAATCCAACAAGAGAAAAATGCATATGAGATTAAAATTCTTGTGCAACAGCAATTGTACGACAAGAAAGATTATTGAGCGTATTCATTAGACACCATCAGAATTTCAAATTTTTCCTCCTTTATTAGCCGAAAAGAATGAAGCAAAAAAAAGAGAAAGAAGTTTTGTGAATATGTGATGAATGTGTGAAAGCAAAACTTACAAAAAATGCAAATTTAATTTCATTTAAGTGCATTCTGTGACTGCAATTTGAGTGAATTTATTGCAAATAAAAAAATGAGTTTTGCTTTTTCTTTTCTTTAATCAAAACATGACCGTTATTCGGTCACTGATCCACATTGAATTTTTAATTTTTTTGCTGCTTTTTTTATTTTTATTACAAGAATGATAAACTTTTTGGATTGAAATTTATTGAACAAATTTTAATATGACAAGAAAAAAAAGGTTTTGACACTTGCATCTTACTTGACTTGCATACGCAAAGAGACTTGACTAAATGCATGCAAGTTGACTTTCAAAAAAATTTCTATTTGATTCAAAGTTTTAACGAAATTAAAAGAAATTTGAAAGAGTTTGAAAAATTTTTTGTAAATCAACTTGCATGCATTTAGTCAAGTCTCTTTGCGTATGCAAGTGCTGAACCTTACAAGAAAATAACCAAAATAATTTTAAGTAATTTTTTCTAAACTAAAACTTTTTGCAGTAATTTTATTAATTCGATTAAAATTTTTTTATTTAATTTAATTTCAACCATTTGAACTAAGAAATAAATTTTAATTTGCAACATACTAAATTTTTCTCCTACTTTAAAAAACTGAAGCTATTTTATATAATTCAGTGCATAAAATTGTTAAATGATGTGTAAAGACATTAGATAAGCATATGCAATTTAATGACGATTCTTAGTTTTTAAAATTATGATGACGTCAAAAGAAAAATTGTCGTTTTTTTTTTCAATTCAAATTTTCTCTCTTTAATTTTTGTTCTCTCAATATTTTGTGTATTTTTCAGTTATTTTCTCTTCACCGTTCTTCTTCCTTCTTCTCTTTTTTTTCATTTCTATTTTTATAATCTGCATTCGCGCTTAATTTTTTTCTCTTCTTTGTGTGATTTGATGAATCAAGACTGCTTCAGTTACACTTTTTTTTTCTTTTATGCATATGTGTTTGTTGTTAATGCATGCACGATCTCAAGTTTATTTTTCATTCAAGTCGCATCATTTTTACGATTTCTTTTCATTTTGTTTATCTTGAATCGTTTTTTTCTTTCTTTTATTTGTGTGTTGATGTGGCAAGTAATTTAAAAATTCACACCTGTTTGGGTGAAATTTAATTTTTATTTTATTGATATTGAATATTTGAGATCATTTAAAATATTGAATGTTTTGATGTTTGCTAAAATTTGATTTAGATTGAAATAAATTGTTGAAAATTTTTTTATTAAAATTTTTGTTTTTCACAAATTATTAATTTTTTTCGATTTTAAATAATAATTTGAAAATTTATATTTTTTAGAATTTTTTTTTATTTTTGATTCAGAATGTTGTGAAATTTAATTAAAATCTTTTCAATCTTGCTTAAAATTTTTTTTATTTACAAAAATAAATTCGCTTTTGCTTTTTTAATTTCTATCAATCATTTTTTGAACCATTTTTAGATTTTAAATAGTTATTGTTTATTTGCAAATTTTATGTGTCATTTGTGGTTGGTGTATAAGATTTGTATCCATTTAAAAAGAAATCCTTAAATGTGTTTTTGGTATTTTTTAAAAAGTCGGAATATTTAAATGTTTTATCAATTTAAAATGACAATAATTTGATGTTGAATTTTTAAAGGCATTTAACAAAATGGTGAAATGAAAATAAAAGTATTGAAGATTTGAAAATGTTTAAATAAGAAATTTAAATAAATTTTTCTTATCCAGGTAGAAATAATGTCCGTATGTTTTTATTTATAACTTCATAGGGACAAATTTTTGATGCTTTCTTTTGGGTGTAGGACAAATAGAATTTTTCTGATCTCTGATAATTAAAAAAATGTTTGAAAGCAAAAATGAAGGCGAAAGTACCTTGAAAGTACATCACTGATCCTAAAATATTAAAAGATGAGAATTTTAAAAATTTCTTTAGAGCTTCTCAACAAAAATTTTTTGTTAGTGATTTAACAACACTAAATTTAAACTTTTTCTAATTTCTAGGAGTTGACTTTTCCTAGAACAGAATTATCAGGAATATTCTTGATAAAAAAAGTCCAACTAAATTATATTAATTTCAGTTGGTTAAAACATTGAATAAACGAATAATATTTTACAAAAATAAAAAAGAATGTTTCGCATGCTCACAAGATGCTCTTATTTTAACATTTTCAGAAATAAAACTTCAATACTGTCTTTCAATCGTATTTTCTTAAAAAAATATACTTAACAAACTTAATGTACAATTAAAATTTCTGTGTGGTAGACTCGATGTCTTTTAATTGCAAGTTGTTTAATGTTTAGTATCAAATATAAAATCCATAAAAATTCTAATAATTATTTTCTTTTTATTTATATCAATTAGGATGAATTTCATCCGTTCATTGAGGCATTATTGCCATTCGTCAAATCATTTTCATACACATGGTTCAATTTACAAGCGGCGAAAAGAAAATATTACAAGAAACATGAAAAACGAATGTCATTAGAAGAAGAAAGACATTGCAAAGATGAATTACAAGTAAATAATTTAAATTTAAAAATTTTACCAAATTTAATTAATAAATTTGAATTTCAAGAATGAAAAGCCTGAAGTAAAACAAAAATGGGCATCGAGGCTACTTGGGAAGCTAAGAAAAGACATAACACAAGAATGCCGTGAAGATTTTGTTCAAAGCATTACGGGAAAAAGACAGTCAATATGTGTGCTGTCAAATCCCGATCAAAAAGGAAAAATGCGACGAATAGATTGTCTTCGGCAGGCTGATAAGGTAAAAAAAATCATTAAAATTCTTTGATCAAAATTAATTAATTAATTTTTTAGGTTTGGCGCTTGGATCTCGTAATGGTGATATTATTTAAAGCAATACCACTTGAGAGTACTGATGGTGAACGTTTAGAGAAAAATCCTGAATGTTCTCAACCAGGTCTTTGTGTCAATCCTTATCATATTAATGTATCTGTTCGTGAACTTGATCTTTATTTAGCCAATTTTATTAATAGTCATGGTAAGTTAAGATTATTTTGTTTTTTATTCTTTCAGAGATTTCCAAATTGAATTTAAAATTGTAAGAATTAAACAACTTTTCTTTTTAATTTTGTAAAATTTTTAGATTTCATAAACTGCAGTAGTTATACAATTAACAACAATAACAGTCCCAATAGCAATAGTAATAACAGCAAAAAAGATGAAGATCGAAAGCACAAAGTTTATGCACATAATCCATATAATGGTGTTGTCTATAATGACATTATTCTTGCAACTGGTGTTTTTTCATCTAAAGAATTATGGAAACTGTCAAAAGGTAACGGTGAGTTAAATCAATGAATATGAATAGACTGCAACTCATGAATTTTATTTTAGCTTCAATTCTTCAAGATTCTAATGATCAAAATATGTTACAAACATCAACAAGCAACAGCAGCAATAGCAGTTCAAATGCAAACAATACTGGAAATATTAAAATCGAAAATTCAAATTCTTACTATTGCAATAGTTATTCAAGTCCACTGCAGGGAAGTGGACCAACAATTACTTCTGTCACTGGTGGATATAGTGAGATCACTAAAATTACTAAACATTTTCAATTAAAAATAATTTTCATCTTTTTTTAGTTGATGGAAATTCTGGATTTTCAGTCATATTACGACCTAATGAGACTCAATTGAATTCAACACATGATCAATTGTCATTACAACGTTATGCCACACATCCAACGACTCGTTTAGTTACACGTCATGATAGCTCACTTATGAACCAAACACAGCAAGTTGTTAGTCCCAGTTCAGTATTTTTCCAACATAGTCCATCAGCATCTGAAAATGATGCACAAAATGGCGATAATTCTGAAGCACAGAATGGTTCAAGTGTTGGAAAATATGAATGTCCAACAAATGGTCATGATACTTTGTCAGATTTTGTGACTTTTGTATGTCAAGAGAGTGAACAGTCAACATCGCAAGGCAGTCAAAATAGGCACAGTCCTAAGACACAACAATACTCGCAATATAATGCTATGCTACCACCACCACCACTTCCACCTATGGCCATTCCTGTCACTTCTGGTTATTCTGGTGAGAAATTTTTTTATTATGAATGAAATCAAGTTTTTTATAACAATATTTTATAAATTGTCTACAAATTTAAAGTCAGATTTAAAATAATTTTGGATTAAAAATTTTTAAGAAAGGATTAAAATAATTTAAACTTAAGATCAAGTTCAAGTTTTAAAATCGTTTTTAAGATCAAAAATTAAGATCATAATCAAGTTTAAGATCAAATAATGAGACAAAGTTCAAAATTGAAATTTTTTCATTCAAATTTAAAATAATCTCAAGATCAAAATTTAAATCAAGATTAAAAAATTTTAAAATTCCTTTTTCTTTCTTTTCATTTATCAAAAAAGGCGAAGGAGTAAAAGGTGAAAGTGATATTCGCGAGTTTCCTTTAACAAGACCTATTGCAATAATTCGCTCGAGTGATCTCACAATTGTCAATTCTCCACCAACACCACCTGCTACCACCATCAATTCCATTAATTCATCGCCACATCATCATCAAGAACATCCAGATATTATTCAACATCAGCACTCGTTACAGAATGAAATTAATCAATCACCACCAGAAAGTCCACAATCACAACTTGAGAGAAAAGCAGGAATGAGTCGAATTGCTAGTCCATATGCCACCAGTCGAGATTATGCTTTTAATCATTTTCATACACAACAATCTCAAGTTAGTAATTTTAAAAATTAGTCTTGAATTAACTTTTGACTAATTTTTATTTATAGCTTTTCAGTTATCCATCATCAATTTCAACAATGTCAAGTGTCATAAATCCAACAAATTTGAGTCTTTATTCAACACCTGTCACAACACCACGATCAACACCACGTGCTAGATGGAATAATCCATTTTTACTTGAAGAAGATTTCAACATGATGGCCCATCCAGTTTCTAATAATAATCCTGATTCAGTGATTTTAATGGAAGAAGGTGAGCGAAACAAAAATCATAAAAAACTTTCCTCATTGCTTGTTTTTTGATTTTAGATAGATTTTTTCAAACATCATCAGCATCAGATTCGTCAGTGACTCATTTAGATCATGGACTTATTGTAGCATCAACAGCAGCCATAACATGCTCAAGTGATCACACAATTAGTCATGGCGATGATGCATCACATCAAATTGATAAACATGGCAATTTAATAATTTCACCAAAACCCGAGGTGCTTTAAATACACGATTTTTTGTAATTCAACGAAAAAAAGGTTAAAAACTCACATTTATTGAACTGAAGCCTAAGGTATGTGCCTCTTAGTATTTAAACAATGAAAAAATTGAAATTATATTTAAATGCGAGATAATGAAAAGGCATGATTAAATTAGTATTCTGAAAAGAGAAGAAAATTTGCTTTAAAATTCATGATATGAAACCTTTTTGGCCTAGAGACTTGTAAAAATTATTATGGCATGCTAATATAATCTACTACTAAATTCATTTCCTTACTTTTTAATCAAATTAGTTTCAATGACACATTTTTGTAGGCCAAAATAAAAAAAAAATTTAACTGCTTTAAAATATTTAAAAATTGAAGAGACTTTTAGGATGTTTTATGACATTAAAAGATTTCTAAATAATTTTTGCATTTCTTACAAAAATTTTTCTATGATTGAATTATAAAAATGGACAAAATATTTATTGAAATCTTTGACAGTTCCTTGATCTTTGTTTAAAAAACGAAGTTAAAAAATAACGATCAAAAGCAAATTTTTCATCCGTAAATAAATTTTACTTCCGATTAATTTCTAACATAGCTCAAAAATTAAATGTTTTTAATGAAATTTCAAATATTCTTTAGACTTCTTTTAATGTCATATAAAATCATAAAAAATCCTAAACGATGAAATTATAAAACATCGAAAAAAAACCCGAAAATGCCTTGCCAATCTTGTAAGGTAAAATTTTGTATAAAAAGGCAAAAAAAGATGAAAAACTTTGAAATATTTTTCATTTAAAAGTAATAAAATTTCTTTAAAAAGCTTGAAAAATTGAGTAAAAAGTTTAGACAATAAAAAATATTATAAAAAACTATTTAAAGTTTAAAAAATATTTATATACGATGAATTTAAGTAAAAACACGACGAAAATTTTGCTAAGTGAAGTTTATAAATTACTAACCAGGGAGAAAAAGAAAAAAATTGTCAAAAAATGTAAACATTACGATAGCAAAAAAAGTTTCAGTAACTGAGAAAAATTAAAATAAATAAAAATTTATTAAATATTCTAAAGTAAACAAAATACGTAAAAGTGAGAAATTTTGTTTGAATTTTTAGTTAAAAATTATCTAAATAATTTTTTCCAATTTTTAAATTTAAAATTTCTCTTATGAAATATAAAATTACTAAAGACCACTATGAAGTTAACACAATTTTTTTTGGCTCAAATTTATGATAGATTAATTTTAATCTGTACAGATTTATTAAAATCTTAGAAAATTGTTTGCCATTAAAAATTGTGGTAATTTCACAGAGGTTGATTAAACTATTTCTCTTTCTATCTATTCACCAAAAATATATTCAACACTTTTCCTATCTAATTCATAGACGACATCTTTTCAATTTTATTTTACGAAAATTTTATGAAAGAAAATTCTTAAAATTATTTTTCAGTCCCGAGAAATTTGTTCTATTAAATATTGATTATTAAAGATTTATTTGGATATCCACAAATTAAAAGTAAATTGAAGTTACACAACTTATATAAACATTTTTAAATTTGTATAAAAACTGCAATATAACTTTCTAAATTTTTAAAATTTTGCAGTACTTGAAAGTATTTTCATTTAAAAAATTCTAGCTTAAAATTTTCAATTCTTAAATTTCAATATATTCGAACAATCTTTAAAGAATAATTGATTATTTTGAGTCAAAAATTTAGGTTCACTTCATAAAAGTATCTTGAGAAAGGAACAGAAAAAATGATGAACAATTTATTTTATGTTCTTTTTTAGTTAAAATATGAAATATTTTTGATAAATAAATTGTTGTCATTTAAAAGGTTAGAATAACTCAAGGTACACACATATTTAACGTAGACTACTTGGATATACAAAAATCGTTAAATAAAAATTTTCAACAAAGCAAGGACATTTTTGTTATTTCTGTAAATTTCATACACGTTTAATAATTTACAATTCGAAATATTTAAGAAATGACTTATATTATTCAAGATTTTAAGCTTTGAAATTCTCAAATTTTCAAATTTTCGTGAAAGTTAAATTTTTTGTCAAATATCGACCATACAAGTAGGCTTTGTTCGATATTTGCGTAACTTGGAAAACTTGAAATAATTGTGTAATTAATACACTATGCAACCTACACTACTTAGAAAAATTTCTTTATTTAATTACGGTTACATAAAATGCCAATTTCAAAGAAGAAATAACAGACAACCATAAGGAATTTTCTAATAAAAATTGACTGTCTTGATTTTTTGTTTGTAAGTAATTAAAAGAAACATTCAATTATGTTCACATTTGAACAAAAATTTTCATTGTAGAAAATATAAATACCTAGTAAATAGTTTGGTCTCTGAAGCAGTTAACAACTTTCTCTAGTCTTGACAACAATTTATTTATTTAAAAATTTTTTAAAATAATTTTTTTTGGAAAAAATTGCTATTGTTTCTCTGCCGTTATATTGCAATTTATTTTAAACAATTTAATGAAAGAAAAAAAATCAAATTGGTGCAAATTAATAAAAAAAAAACTCTTAACATGAGAAATTGGTGCTAAATAGTCTTTTTCTATTTTACTTTCTATGACACGCTTTAGTTTTGATTTTTCTCCACAACTTAGTGAAAAAAAATTAGATTTTAGAGACATGATCGTAGAGTGATATTAATATTAATTATGCTAGATCCTAAAAAAACTAACTTCTTCAAATATTTTCTTCCTTCAAATTTTTTTTTTTCAATTTTCTGTTAATTTTGTAGAAGTGGTAAAAAACTTAGTAAAAAAATATAAAAAGTTCACCTGTTGATATACAATATTTGCATATATATTTTTATAATCTCTATATATACCGATCATATTAAAAACAAATGATAAAAATATTAAGTAATTTACTGATTAAAGAATATAAACAAACTATATACATACATCTAGGTGACACAGCAATAGCCACTTATACTTACTACTATTTAATCTTTCTTCTGTAGACAAAATTCAAATTTAAAATGTTTAAAAGTTGCTATGAAAATTAAATGATTATTGCTAATAAGTCAACACTATGTAAAAGAAATTTTTTGTATTTTTTAAAAAGTAGTTGAGAAATTTCCTTTATAAAATGTAAAAGAATTTTTGGATTGAAAATTTTCCTTTTGATAATTTTAATTCGAAAGAGTTTTATTTTATCCAAGGGGTGCTAATTCAGAGAATCCATCAGATTATGAAAACTTTTTTGATAGTTTCATATAAAATTTTTGATTTTCAATGATTATTCTGTTTTAATTGTCAAGAGTTTTCAACCCTTGATTTATTCTTTTGTTTATCAATAAACATAAATTAATTTTTAATTGTGGGTTTAATATAATCTTTAGATTATATTAAATATTATTAGATCCTTGAGATTTATTTTAAGGATTAAAAATTAAAACCGAGATTAATAATATAATCGTAAGGTTTATAACAAATCTTAATGATTTATGTTTAATCAAACGAATTAAATTCAATCTCTAAGAAAAATTTCATTCTAAAAGTAAAATTCATTTTAAAGAGGCAAAAAATAAGAAATTTTACTTTTTTTATAATCAAGGTTGAATTTTGATTTATAAATACTTTTTTAAAAAGAAAATTGTTGGTATACATCATTTAATGTAAAAATGTCATTACTTGTAAACAACAAATAATTTGAAACAAAAACACCTTTCTAAAAATATCTGATACTATAAAAGCTCAACTCTTTCAAGAAATCTAGAGTTTCACTCAATTTAAAATCATTAAAGAACTTAATGGCAGCAACAGTTACTTGATGACTGCTAAAAGTGACATTTTTACCTTAAATATGTGTATACCTCATATTCTATAAAAAATTATATTATTTTGAAGACATTAGAGATTTTTTTAGATCAAATTATTATTTTTTTCTAAGACAATTTAAAATTGCCAAAAAAATAAATTCAAAAAAATGATTTTATTATTTTTGTTATAAAATAAATTTAAGTTTAATAAAAAAAGATTGTGAGAAGACACACCTGTTGATATGTAATAAGTAGATGAGCATTTTTCACCACTTACCCTTTTCACTATAAAAATAATCTCTCCTCTCTCAATTTAAGTGTGTGGTTTTTGTTAGAACAAAATAAATTTGTTTTTATTTTTATTATTTTTTGCACAAATAGAAGCGGTCGAAATATTTATTTTTTTTTATTTAATTTTTAGTTGAAAACGTTTAAATGTTAGCAATAAAAAAACCTAGAAAATAAATTTGTTGATGAACATGCAACTTATGAATGAAAATAAAAAAAGTTATTAAAATTAACAATGAATAGACGATAATAAAAATGATGATGAAAAAATTATTAAATGATAATACGAAAGAGAAATGATTAAAGTGCCAATTTATTAATTAGAAAATTTTGTAGTAATTTGACAAATAATAAACGAGGAAAAAGTAATAAAAATGATGAAAATTATTATAAAGAAAAAAATGTTGTTTTTATGAATATTTTTGGAAAATGACAAAAAATAATCTTGCTATTTTAGGATTTTTTGTGAATCATTTTTATTTAAGCTGTTTTAACATCATCAGCTTTAAGGTAAGAATAATTATTCTTTCAACAACGCGTTATTTTTTTATAAAACATCAAATATTTATCTTTTATATTTCCTAAGTAAAACTTCTTTTGTTTTTTAAAACCATTGACACACTTATATTAATAAGAAATTTTTAACATTTCAACATTAAATTCAACTTCCAACACTGAAATAAAATCCCAATAAAATTGCCATTTATGACAAAAAGTCTCGTCTTGCTCATTTATATTCATTGAATTGTAAGCTTTAACAAAATCTCAATGCTTTCCCATCAACCAGAATGTCTTCATTTGTCCTTTTCCTTTGATAAATGTTACTCCACCATCACGTTCAATGCAAACAAAGTTTCCATACTTTTTAAGTAGTTTGAAAGTGTCAAATGATATTTGGATTTTAAGTGGTTCTGAAGTGCTTTCCATACGACTTGCTGTATTGACACTATCACCAAATAAACAATAACGTGGCATTTTATCACCAACTAAATGAAAAATGGTTTAAAAAAGCAAAAAATTGAACTTGTTTTATTCATCATTTTTCTTACCAATTCCAGCTACGACTTGACCTGAATGAAGTCCCATTCTAATCTTAAAAAATTCACCCTTCTTATGTGGGATTTCCAAAGTTGACACTTTTTCCATAATATTTAATGCCAATGACGCAACTTGCAATGCATGGTCTTCATTTCTTATTGGTGCTCCTGAGCAGACCTTGATTGAATGAACATAAAATAAATTGAAACTTTTGAATTTTAAACTTACCATGTAAGCATCACCAATTGTTTCAATTTTATAACAATCAAAGTTTGTAATAATTGAGTCCATCAATGAGTAAAGAAAATTCAACATTTCTACAACTTCATGTGGTGTACTTGTTGAGCAGATTTCTGTAAATCCGACTAAATCACTGAACATTATTGTTACACAGTCATAATATTCGGCATTTAATTGATGACCACAGATTAGAGTTTCTGCTACTGATCTGAAATTTTTTAAAGAAAAATAAAAATTTCATTCTGTTTTCACTTTTTATACTCACTTTGGTAGCATTCTTAAAAGTAAACCTTCCGTTTTTTTCTTTTCTTCTACCAATTGATTTGTTCGTTCTTGGACCAATTCTTCTAAATTACTTGCATATTTTTCCATCAATAACATGATGTTATCAAAAATATTTGATTTTAATCCCCATTTAAGTTCTTTTAATTTTAACTTAATCATTTTCATATCAGGACGTTCAAATGGATCTTTATGCCAACATAATGTTATTGTTTCTTTTACACAATCAGGTGCACGAAAATTATTCATTGATGGTCTAATGTGTTTTTGTGGATTTCTTAATTTTGCCAAAATGTCTTCATAAATTGGAATTGTTGATTCATTGAATTCATAACCAATTCCAAATGGACCTTTTCGACCATAAATTTCATAAAGAAGAATTCCAAAAGAATAAACATCACTTTTTTGAGTTCCAATTGGTGCATCTGGGTCAAATAATTCTGGTGCTTTTGTTAATAAATTTTTCAATTTATAGCGATTTGTTGCACCATTTTGAAATTCATTTAAACCAAAATCAGCAATTTTTAAACACCATCGTGAGTCAACAAGGCAATTACTTGTTCTTAAATTTCCATGGAAACCAATTTCACTATCATGAAGGAAAATCATTCCTTTAATTGCATCAAACACCAGAGATGAGATGAACATTTCATCAAGCTTTAGATCGTCATTTGTCAAAAGATTTTCAAGACTTCCTCTAGCATAAAATTGACTTATAATAAAAATATTTGATGTTTCAAGTGTCACTCCAATAAATTGAGAGAGGTTTTCATGACGAAGCTAGTAAAAAATGAGAAATTTTAACTTTTTCTAGGGTGCGAACACTTGCATGAATACTTGACTGGTACACTTGACTATTTGTATGCAAGTTGACCTACAAAAAATTTTTTTAATTCATTCAAAATTTATTCAATTTCGTTGAATATTGCCAAATATGTATGAAATACAATGATTTTATAGTTTATAAAGTTTTGATCAAATTAAATCAAATTTGAATGAATCAGAGACATTTTTAATGTAAGTCAACTTGCATACATTTAGTCAAGTATTTTCATGCAAGTGTCGAACCCTACTTTTTTCTAAATTAAAAATTCTTTAGAAATACTTTTCAGATTTTCTCTGAGCTTACCTCACGCATAATTTGCAGTTCTTTTCTTACATTTCTTGTTAATTCAATTGCTCGTTTATTGATTCGCTTCATGGCAACAAAATTGCCTCGATATTTTGCAATGATGAGTTCCTTATTTCCTTCTTTCATAATTTTATTGTAACCATAAGTTTCATCTTCTACTGCTAGCTGTGTTATTTCTTTCAAATCAATTTTCCAAAGTAATGATTGAAGTCGTTGTTCATAGCGATAATGTCTATTGAAAATAATTTTTTAATGGTTATTTTAAGGTACATAAATAACTTACTTTATGATAATTCCAATAAATGACATAAAACCAAGAATTGTAAAGCAACTCATGATTGCATAACTCCAATTGTATGAACAACCTTCAAAACCACATTCTGATGGTTCATCGATAGGCGGATTTCCATTTACCCATGAAATTTGAGATTTGTTATTAAGTTGAAATTTAGGAATTCCATTTTGTGAATTTGATTCCACAAATGTACCAACTTGTTGAACTGAATATGTTTTATTGATATAACTGATTGTGAAAAGTGAGAAATTTCCTTCAGCATTTCCATTTTCATCAATGAAAATCTAGATTGAATTATTGTAAAAAAATAAAATTGTAATGTTTTTGGAACGTTTTATATTTTTGTGATTGTTTGAATATTTTTGTAATGCAAAATTTATGAAAAGTTAGAATTTTTTTAAACTTTTTTCATTAATAAAACATGATGGGAAAGTCTCTGCGTACATCAGAGGACTTTAGCGCACGCATTTTTGGCGCCTAGATCAGTTATATTAACAAGTTGAATAAAAGAATAGTTAACGATTTGAATACATTTTATTAATTCATAGTGTATTTAAATGAGATATTTTATAATTCATGTACTCGGATGACTAATGGTTTGTGATGAGATGCATACGATTCATAGATAAAAACTTCAACATTATAATCTTCGATTCGTCCAAACACTCCATTGATAACTGTTCGAGCATTTGTTGTCAATTCGCGTGGTGAGAACAGTCTTGTGCCAAAAGATTGAAGCATGAACAACTCGAGTGGACTGCCCCATTTCAATTCGTGATTAAAATCGCCAAGAATCAGAATATTTTCACTCTCGTCGATATAATCCTTTACTTCCAAAAGTGTTTCCTTCAGTAAATCGAGACTCGATGATGGATTATTGTTAATCGATTTTCCAATTTGAAGCCACTTATTTCGACGTGATTATTCGAGTTGCCTTTTTCAATTTTGATCCGATCTGTAATGCGAGCCTCAATATTCAATTTGCAGAAGTTGATCGTTCCGAATGCTCGCGGTCGACCCATTAATCAATTTCGCGATATTTCTTCAAAGTCTGGAATGTTGTAACTTTCATTATCGACTGCCCAGGACTCTTGTAATGTGACGATATGACTATTCATGAAAATTTGATCCGATACGATTATGGTTATGTTTTCGAATCGATTGTGTGTTGTGTAATGTGATTTGAATAACATTTTCAGATACGATACGAAGAAATTGATACTTACACAAAAAAAATTTTCAATAAACTTTTGCAATTTAGATTTTGCTTTTTGTTTTCACATTAACTTAAGCGCAGCTTCGCGCACTAAAAATTTAAATTTTCCGTTACATTTCGATTTCGAATTGATAATAAAATAAATAATACAACCAATACAAAAGATAATACGAGTCAACAATTTAGAATTAGAAACACTTTTATTCAAATCTTTTGATATTTCGTTCACAACTTTCGATTCGAGACAAAATATTGTTCTGTATAACGATCAAGTCAAATTTAATTAGTTCCAATTTTCGCCGTTAGTGGCGCTGCAATCGTTTTCGCGCGAAAAAAAGTTTGTTTACAAATTTCAATATGGAAATTTAATTTCGTAATTTATAGATTATCGTAATAAGTGACAACTTTATAACTATGTTTCCCCGAACTGATTCGATAGCACAAATAAAATACAATAAACTGCAAGTTTCTAGCTATTATAGTTTTCGAGATCTCAAAACCCGCGACACAGCCGAACAGCCGAACAGCCGAACAAAGTGAAATTATAAGCTGCATTGTTGTTCCAAAAATGCGCTAAAAACATTTTTATCCAAAACGTTTGCATTTGCTTTCTTAAAGTTTTTTCTTTCTTTATGTAATTCAATATTAAAATTTTTTGACCTCTCATCATATTAATGCATTTTATTAAAAAATGTTTTGAAGCATAAAATATCCTTCAAAAGGTGTTGAATCAACAAAAGAAAGGAACAGTTAAGGCATTATAGTTGAAAAATTTCTAATGTAATAAAAAAATTCATGAAAAATTTACAATTTTGTAAAGAAATCACATTAAAAAATGATGAAATGTCCAAACTGTTACTCATTTTTCATATCTATATACAAATAAACAAAAATTTTATTTTTACTCACATCAAATCCTTGTACACTTGTAAAAGTATTATTAAAAACAAATTTCTGCATCAAAGTCGTTCCGTCTTTAATATTTCCACCACTATTCAGCATTTGTGTCGCGGCTTTTGCATAAATCATCACTGCATCATAAAGATAAGCAGCTTTGGCTGACAAAAACAGTGGTAAAATTCTCGAATGAAGCGGAACATTAAACTTTTCATGAGCTTTTGCTCGAATTTCTTTATGAAATTGTGTTAAATTTGATGATGGTGTTGTTAAGGTTATTTGCAATACTGATTGAAAAGTTTTTGGGTTTAAGGTTTTTTTCTTAGAGCGTGAAAAGAAACGATAAACTGAAAGTGATGAAAATAAATCAAAATTTAATTATTCTTCAATTAATCATAATCATTAGACCTCATTTGTTATTCATAGAAGGAAGTAAAATTTTAAATTAAGATAAACATGTATGCATCATTACAGAGAAAGAAAAAATGTGATATTAATGTAAAATATGGATTATGAATAAAATTACATCAATAAAGAACATGATATACTTACGGTGATGATCTGATTGGTTTATATCGTTGTTGGGAAATGTGAATTCATCATTTACTAAAATTACCATATATTCACCGCTATTTAATAAATCACGTTCTTCAAGGCAATGCATAAAAGCGACAAAAGCATATTGTCCACCAACAAATACATAAACTTTAATAGAAAATTTATTGAAGAAGCTTTAAGATAAATTTCTTTCTTATTGACTCACTTCGTGTCTTTTTAAAGGTTTCATCAACAATTTTTTCCATATTTTCATGTTTGTTGCTCAAATAGTCACTAAATTCTTTTATTTGAGTCAAATTTAGGTTGTTTTTCGATGATAAATCCTTTGAAAAGAAGTAAAAAGTTTTTTGGAAGTAAATAAATGAAAAAAGTTAAAAAGTAAATTTAGACTGTTTGGTCATAAAAATAGTCATTTTGACTACATTTGATGTTTGATTTGTCATATCTAAAATTTGATTATAAATAGAAATCTTAGTTTACTAATAAAGGATGTTCCATGATATTTCATAAGTATAAGAAAAGATAATAAAAATGATCATTTTACATTACTATCAAACCATAAGAACAACTTTAATAAAAATAATCAATTGTTTTTAATTTACCTTAATAGCAGAACTAATGTCCTTAGCCCATTGTCAAGTGTCACTCACAATAATGAACTTCCGCCAATTATAATATGACAGCAATGCAATAACACTTTTCGATATTTTTTCAGGTGGACCGAGAGATGACCTAGCGAACGTAGAAAATTGTGTTTTATTTCCAACTTTCATATCAGCACAAGACTGTGTTTTAAAAAAATATGTTAATTGGTAATTTTTCTAGTTATAAAAATTCACTCACATATGAAATTAATGGAATGTTCCAAGCAGAAGCAACAAGTGCTTCATTAAAGCACAAATCTTCCGGTCCAATAAATGCGTCAATTGAATTTAACATTAAATTTGTCATGTTCCTAGAAATGGATTGATTTCATATCAATTAATTTTGACTCTTTTATTTCTCTAGAGAAAAAAACGGAAATGTTATCAAGTGAGAAAATATTTACTTGATAATTTCAACTGAAGATGTTTTGACAATATTTACAGCTTGATATTCGAGTACCCTTCCAGGAAGAAGTTTATTGTTTGAATTAATGTGTTCAATTGCCAAAGGTACAGCACCTAAAATTACCTAAAGATTTTTTTTAAATTTAATAATTGTATGCCTAAATTCTTAGTATAAATTAAGAATCATTGGCTTTTATACAAATTTGCAAAGTTTTCATAAAATTAAATCAATTTTGAATGAACTAGAGAATTTTTTTAGGTCAACTTGCATTAATTTAGTCAAGTCAACTTGAATAAATATAGTCAAGTATACCAGTCAAGTAAGCATTCAAGTTTCGAAATCTAATAAATTTTCACAATAAAAATATTTTTTTCTGTAACAAAAATAAATTATTTTATTAATAATTCAAATACTAACTTTAGATGTTGTATATCTTGATAAAAATCCAATTCTTATTGTCTTGTCTGTTTTCTTATAATTTCCACATACTTCAAATCCATTACACAATGTCAACAAACTCAACATCACTAAAACAATTGTAAGTGCTTTCATTATGGATTAGAAATATTTTCCGTCTTTATCCTTAGAAAGCTCTTTTTGAACTAACAAATTCTGAAAGCACAACGATGAAACTGAAGAAAATTTTCAATATGGTCAGCCTTTTTGTATGCGACTTGCATGCTTTATTTTTCTCTCTCTGATTTTTCATGAGAGGAAAATTTTATTTCTTTGCTCATTTTCTCTTTTAGATTTTTAAGAGAAAAAGAGCAAGCAAATCTTGATTTTGACGATCATGCTTTTGATGTTTTTAATTAAAAAAAATGTTAGAAAATTTTATTTTTTAGGGTGATCAAAAAAGCGCACCATTTAAATTTAGAATAAAAACGAACATTCCAGTTTCTCTGTATTTAAGTAAAATGTGAGTTTGACAAACTGCAAATATTAAGAAGAATTTTCCACAAATTTTTGAAAGAAATCTGCGAAAATTTCTTCTTTTGTTTTGTTTTGTTTGTTTTGTTTGTTTTATTGAGTTCAAAAGCAATATATCGAACCGACAGGTTCTTAATATTAGATATTACAAAGAAATTAGTTGTTCGTTGGTAGTTGCATAGTAATGGTTTCAAACAGGAAGCAACTGACTCTTTTCTTAAATAGTTTTAGAGTATGAATTGACTTTAAATTTTCAGGGAGTGCGTTAAAGGAACGGGGGCCTCGAGCATAGATATTATATGCTCCTAGTTTAGTTTTAGTAGTAGGATACAAGAAGAGGTTATTATGACGCGTATTATAATTGTGTTTTTATTCGAAGATTGCCAAACTCTAAGTACAACATACCAAAATTGTAATTTCTGATGAATGGTTTTAGATTATGTGAAATTTATGACATTTTAAAACGTTTGTTATTTTCAAATAAAATGATTGTTTTTAAATTATTTTCCAATTTCAGTAATTATTTCTCATGCTTTAATGAATAATTTAAACTTCCGCATTATTATTTTGATTAATTTTTTATAAAATTCTTTGATAAATTTTAATCTGTCATTTTGTCAACAATTCTAAAAAACATCAAAAACGTGGTTTTATTTTCGTCAATCATTCATCACTCTATAAATTGCCATCATCTGTTGCCAAACAATTTTTTCTTCCTCCTCATGTTGTTGTCATGTTTTCTTTTCTTTTTCTTCTCCGATTACTCACGATCAACTTTCTTTCTCTCTCGCATTTTTTCTCACACATTTTCTTTTCTCTGAGATGATCGTGAGCAATAAAAAAATTTGTTTCGATCTTCTCACTTGAAAAAAAGTGAAAATTTTTCTTTTCAGATGAAGAAAATTTTTTGCGTGCCTCGGAAAAAATAAAAAAAGTGAAAAATTCGATAAAAAATTATCAAAAGTTGATAAAAATTAGAAAAAATTGTCGATAAAGTCGATGGAATTGTGATCGAGTTGGAGTTTGGTGAAAATTTGATAAATTTCGTGATAAAAAATTGAAAATTGCAAAAAAGTGAGGAAGGAAAATTTTTTCGCCCCAGAAAAAGTGCTCAACATTCGCTCGGTTGGCTCTGAGTCACTTTCATCTTTTTTTCTTCTTCTTTCGCCGATTTTCATTCATCGCTTTGGGCATTGTGTGTAGAGAAAACACAAAAGAGTGAAAAAGTAAAGAATATTCATCATTTCACTTTTTCGTTGTCTGTTAGTGAACAAATCTTACTTAAAAAGCAATAAAATATGATGAAAAGATGATTTATAATGAAAACAAATGGCGAAGGGAGAATGAAAGAGTTGAAATGTTGATTTTAATGAAATTTTGAGTCAATTAATCAAGTCAAAATACATTTTTTTATTTCAAACTTTTATAAGTGAAATTTTCAAATTTAACGTTTTAAAAAATTGTTTTATAAACTTACAATTTAAATAAAATTAAATAAAATATTTAAATGAAATTTTATAATAAAATCAATTGAAATAATTTAAAAATTACAAAACAGTGCAAAATTCAATCACTACATTTTAAAACCAATTGAGGCAACAAAAAATAAAGCGATAAATGAAATTAAAATAAAATCGATTGATCGAATAACTGCCGAATGTTTTAATAATAAATGACAACATAAAGTGAACTTTTAAAAAATTCTTAGAATATCAAGAAGCATATCATAATTTTAATATAACAACAGAAAAAATTCATAAGGTGAGTGAAATTGAATAAAAATCAGAGTTGGAAAAATAAATCTACTTTTCATATAAAATAAAAGGAGAAAGTAGATTTTTATATGGAAAGTAGATCTACATTTCCAATTCTGATAAAATTAAGGAAAATCAAAAAAGACAAATACTATTAAATGAAAATTGAACCAGAAAGCGTAAATATGGTTACTCATTAAAATTTATTGAATCTTTTTAAAAAATATTTAGTCTTTTTTATTTCTGTCAAAACTTTGACTAAATATCCAAATGTTCAATACCTAGCGTGGACTGGCTGCTTTGCAGGTTCTACTATTATTAGATATTTATTGCTAATAACACTTTTTACGAATTGTCACTAAATTATGAGCAAAATTATTCATTATTTTATTGGTTTATTTAATAATTTAAAATCATTTTTTGACAATCAATTTAATTATTAACAATCGATCTTTTTTTCAATTAAGTTGGAAGTAAATAAACAAGATAATTCAAATTAATTGTGATTATTTTGTACTTCAAATAATGAAATAGATTTTAAATATAGTTCTTTCGTTTGAATTTGTGTATGAGTCACATTAAGAAATTCCAAATGGTTAATAAAAATTTGCTCTCATATTTGGATTACTCGCTGTTCTTTCTTGTCCAAAAATACTCATTTCATTGTTACTTTTGTTATCTAAAACACTTTGCAAAAATTTATCATTGACAGGTTGTTTTGAAGATATTTGTCTAAATTCGTTTCTAAAAAGAATTTGACAAATTATTTTTTTTTATAGAACTTAATGAGAATTGCCTTTCAAAGTGTCTATTTTTAACAAAAGAATTCTGCTTATCAATATAACTTTTTATTATAAACTAATGCCGCCAATATTTTAAAATTTATGGTTTTAAACTTTATAAAATTTATTTTAATTTAATTAAAATAAAAATTATTATTGTTAACATATTTTTTGAAGCAATGTGATTCAGCCTCAATCAATTCTATAAATCTTTTTTGAATTATCGTATTAAATCTATCAGTTCGGCAAAGTGATGCATTTTAATCTAAAAAAACAAAATAAAAAGTTTTACTTAATGTTTTTCTCTTGGTTTAAAAATAATTCAAAATATATTTATGGAAAATTTCCAAAAAAAACATTGAAAAACAAAAATAAAACAGTTTATTTATTCAAAAAAAAATTTGAAGTATTTATTTCAGTACATTCATTTTTGCCTATTGAAATTCTATTTTAAAACCATTTTTAAACAATTCATTTTCAAAAGTTCAAGTTTTAATAAAATAAACAAATAAAAATTCCACAAATCGAGGTCTGTTAATAATTTTCAATCAAACAATTGAATGATGATTTCACATTTCCTTATGATTGCTTTATAAATGAATTGTGCAGTGGCAAAAAATTGAAATCAGTGGCGTAGACAAAAAAAGAATTTGCTCTAAAACAAAAAAATATTTTTGTTGATTTATCGATTCATTGAAGTTTTAAATTACCGACTTAGTGTCTAAGTCGAAAATTCTTATTTATTTTCTATAAAAATCCTCGCCACATCGACGCCTATGAAAATAAATAAACTTTAATGTTTTCACAAAAATATGACGTTTATTTTTAGGAGAAAATTGAGAATTGGGAAATTTTTCTCAGAGAAGAAAATTTTAATGCGTGAGAAACTTTTTTGTTTTCTCTCTGTTTTTGCTTTTTTTACATGAAAATTTCTCTGAGTTATCTCTCAGTGAATTTTACTCAAAACTTTTCCGCATGCAAATTTTATTAACTTCTATTATGTAGTTAAGGAGTCATAAAAGTCATGGGGTTCAAAGCTTTGTTCAATTTTGGTTGTTAAAAAAATCCAAATTGGCCTTTTTTTTGCAAAATAATTAAAAACAAGCTCTGTAAGTTTAAGACTCAGGCATGGTTTTAATTAAGAAGTCTTGTTAATGACAATAGAAAGTCAAAAATTTTATATGAAACTATAAAAAAAAATTTGTAAACTTGACACTTTTGTTAAAAATTTGATGGATTTTTTGAGAGAATTTTTTTGGTTTGAATTTAATTTTCTAAAAAAAAGCTTTAAAATTCAAGCAAAAACTGTTTTATTACTCAAAAGCATGGAATTATTTTTTATATCGATTTCCTCATATAAATTAAATATTTATGACCATATTGCAAACCCTCAATATTTTTCTCTATCAAATAATTCAACACATAGCAAATTCTTCCTTTTTTTCAAAAATGAAATCATTCAAAGAGAGAAAAACCAAACTTGAACTGAATTTAGAGTAAATAAAGAAAAATGAGAGAGCTTGGAAAAATTTTTTATTTTTCTTCCTTTTTCTCTCAACGTGCACTTTTATTTTATAAAATTTCCAAGGACACCTGTTGGATTTTTTTAATTTTCAAAATTTGTCTGTGATTTTTAAAGCTTTGAATTTTTTTAATTTAAAAATTTCAAAATTAGAAAAATTAAAATATTTTTTTTAAGAAATTTTTAAAGACAAAATTTTAAAATAAAAAGTATAAAATTAGATTATGAACACAAAGATATCGGATATCCTTACGCATGCCCTACACAAAAAAAAGATGCTCACTTATCGATGAAAAAAAAGAGAAAAATGAGAGAGAAAATCTTCATTCACTTGCAAAAATTCTTCCAGTCGATAAAAGTCCGTCGCGACATTAACAGCGTCAATAAGACTAGAACAAAAGTAGTCGCGCTACAGTCTATCCGCGCTAGAAAAAAATTTTCCATTTTTTTAGATAAAAATTTTTAAAAACTTTAGAACAAAAACTCAAGTGACAATTGTTAATTTTTTTCATTTTACAAGTCCTAACTGTGCCTCAAAACAAACGACTGCAAAAAATAGCGGTCGAGTGAAAAAAAAAAGTTTCAATTTTTATCTGTCACGTAGTTTAAAGCTGCTTTTTTCTCTCTCTTTGAAGTGGAAATTTTTTTCATCATTTCTGTGAAGTGTAAAAAAGTTTAGAATTAAAGTTAAAAGAAAAATGTAACAAGGAAAAGTTTAATTAAAGTGCGTTCAATTGAATTAGCAAGAAAAAAGAGAGAAAAATTTCTTTCTTTTTCTCGTTGCAAAAAAAAGTTGTTTTTTGTGTGTGCCACTCCTAACGTTATGGATTTAAGAGTAAAAAAGCAAAAAAATTCCTTTCAATTATTTTTTTTTGCTTAGTTAAAGTGAGAGCGTGGCATACATTTAGAACTTTAAAATTATCATTGCTGTTAAAGATGGAGTTGAAGAATGAATGAAATTTTTTTGTCTCTCTTTCATAGCTTGTAATCCAACTAGATGAAAAGATTACAATTAGAGAAAGCACATAAAAAATAGTAATGCTGCTGAGTGTGCAGAAATTTCAAGTGAAAATCCAATTATGAAAATTCTGAGAGAAAATTTTTGTTCTGTTGTGTGTGTTGTTTTACTGCTAGAGGGATTAAAATGTTGATTTTGTTTTCTGTATCACAAAAATTTGTGAAATTATCCATGCGTAAATAGAGAAATTTAATTAGTATTTTCAGTTGACCATCTGCTTTGGGATGTTTTGTTTTAATTTATGTTTAATGCGATTATTAATTGAAGTTTAAATATTTTTAAAAAATAAAATTAAATCCAAGGCCTGAGACCTTTTTTGATTTTTTTTTGATTATTCACATCAAGTTACCTTTTTTTTCGAAAAAATAAAAATTTTTAAGACTGGACTTTTACTAAAATAGCAATAGTTTTAAAACAGTAGTTGAAAGCCACGAAATTCATTTTGATTCCTGTTTCTTTTGGTCATATCTTTCTTTAAAGCTATTAAGATAATTTTTAGGACTTACAGTAAAAGAAAAAACGCATAATCAAAATAATCAAAAAAATAATCAAGAAATAATCAAAGAGTTTTCAGGCCTTGATTATATCAAAAATTTTATAGCTTCAAGTGGGTTTTAAAAAATATTTGTACCTACTTCATTTATTTTTATTTACAAAATGTAGGAAGCAATTAATTTTTATGGAGGTAGATAAATTTCTTCAATTATTGCTTAAAATTGAATTTTGTTTATAAAAATCTCAAGGTACTGCTAAATTCAATCTGAATAAATTAAAGACATTTTTGTGTAAGTCAACTTGAAATCAACTTGACAAAAAATAGACACGTATCAAGTAAAATATGCATGCAAGTTCGAATTTCTTAAAAAATATTTTGAATTCTTTTTATATTTTTACTTTATTTTTTTATAATTTTTTTGATAAAATATTTCTTGAAATTTACTTGATTTTAGAAGAACAAACTTAAATTAAATCTAATTTCTGCATTTATAAAAGCAAAATCAACATTTTATCTTCAATTTGTTTTAGTTAGCAAAGAAAACTTTGATTCTTTTCTATTTTTTGATTCTTCTTATAAATTTAAATCTCATCAACTTAAAAACTTAAAGTTTATCTATGAAAACTCAACAATAAAGCTAATATTTTTAAACAATAACAATTGAAAAGATAAAGTTTTTATTTACATTCAACAATCAGCCTCAAAGTAATCAAAAGCATTTCATTCATTCTTCACAATTTAAAGTTACACAAAAGAAATTTCCTTCTTCTATTTAAAAATGCATTTGTAAGTAGAGAAAAAAAAATCATGAAGTAGATACTGAAACTCTTACTTAAAAAAATACACAAGTAAAAAAAGTAAACAAAAGAGACTGTTGTCATTCAGTGCACAGCAGTGTGTCCAATCTATATAAATGTATGCATTTGCCTCAATGACATCAACTCCAGTACACTCCTTACGGCAGTGAAATGGAGAAAAATCATGTCAAACACATGCACTATATTAGAATAGTTCACATGGGATTATGTCACTGGCACATACATCTAGAATAAATGTCAACGTCATGAGGAAGTGAATGAAAAATAAAAATATAAAAAAATAAAAAGTTGTGTGAATAAAATAAAATTTTTCTGTTGTTTAGTGTCAGTGAAAAAGAAAAAGTTTAAAAGTAAAAATAAAGTTATCACTAGTCATTCTCGCACGCTCTAACTCCCAAATTGCACTCACACATTCACATTTGCTTGCTAAGCACATAGAAAATTACCCGCGGGTCAACCACGAGGGACTCAATTAAAAAACATGGATAAAGACTTGACGGAATATAATGGTAATGACAATTATCATGCTGGTCTGAAATTTTTTTTGTTGTTTTACTTTTAAATTTGTTGGTACAGAAAAAGTTTTTATGTTTTAATTATAAAAAGGTAAAATTTAATTTTGTGACATTTTTTTATTATAGGAAAGAATTTTTGTTGAAGAACTTAATTATTTTTATTAGCATCACTTTCATACCTAGTTTTATGATTGTCAATTTCCTTTGGATGTTTTAAACTTCATTAGCTATAAAAAATTTTACCTAATTTAGAACTTTTGAATTTTTGAGCAAAATTTTCCATTAAAAAAATGTTGATACAAAAAATTACAAAACATAAAAAGTCTTTACAATTTTACTTTTTCAATTACATGAAAAATTCTCATACAAAAAAGTTCTCTTGTGAGCCACTTGTTACCTAATTTTTAAACTTTTTTTTGTTCTTCCATTTTTTGCTCAATTCAATTTTCTTATTTCATTGCAAATTTAATTCTCATTTTCAATTTCCAACTTTGTCACGACCAACATCAGCTTTGATAATTTCAATAATAATAAATGATTTCTTAATGATCCTTCAATGCCGTTGTGATTTTTTTTTCATCACTCAGCGAGTTATAAGCAGCAAAAAAGGAAAGAACTTTAAAGAGGGAGAAAGAAAAAATTCAATTTATTTTTTCATCTCTTATTTATCGCTAACTCACTGTATGCATGCGGAAAAATGAAAAAACAAAGAAGAAGAGCTTTTAATAAAAAAAGAAAAAAATGTTTTAATGAAAAAATTTGTGATTGATATGATGAAAAATTTAATTTTTAAGGCAATATGGAAAAGTTTTTTGACAAACTTTTTTGTTTTCAATCATTAGATTTTTATATTGAAAGATTTTTTGTGAAATTAAAAGTCATTCTTTAATTATGTCCTAAATTGATCAATATTTTTAGTCAAGTAAAAAAGTCAAGTAATTTAAAAAATCAAGTTAAACAAAAGTCAAGTTTCAAATGATAGTCAAGTAGAATTCTGGGCGCAAGTCACTCAGCGGACAGAATTCTACGGAAATCTGCAAAATTTCAGGAGAATTTTCTGTAGAAATTCTACAGAATTTTGTCCACTGAGTGACCTTTAATCTCAAGTTTCACTTATTTGATTTACTTGACTTGCTTTACTCAACTTTACTACATTCATTTGTTACTTGACTTTTGTTTAACTTGATTCTCTGTCACTTGATTTTTCTACTTGACTAATAACTTTGATCAACTTTTTGACATAACTCAATGATGGCATTTAAAAAATCTAGTAAAAATGCTCATCTAAAAAATCTTTGAAAAATTTCTTTACTTCTAATAAATTTAAACATTTTAAAAACAAAAAATCTACAAATACAAAATAAGACCAAAACATCACAGTTATTTGATTCTTTAATTCTGTTTATTAAAAAGTTATTAAAACTTCAACAAATCTGCTTATAAAAATAACAATTTCCAAATGACCTCAATTTTATTCCTCCCAACAAATTTTTTTTTTTTCTTCTTTTTTCTCTTCACCATCCTGAAGGCACATAAAAAGCAAGATAGAAAAACTTTTTTTTTCTCTTTGCATCATTTTCTAACTTTCTTATTATTGTTATTTATTATTATTAAATTAATGTCTTTTTTATTCTCTCATTCTTCATTTTTCTAGTTTTTTTTTGTTGCTTCCTTCTAGCAATCTGTGATGTGACTTTTTATTGTTGTTGTGATGATAAAATAAGTTTCTCTTTCTATAATAGAGCACACTACTTTGGCCTTATTTGATTCATATTAAATCATTCATTTAAACAATTGAAGATACTTGAAACGACGAAAATCTCTTCATTGTCCATTCATTTGAAATTTTTGTTTAATCAAAAAGCTCTACAATCTGTAGCACATTAAGTACTATCTATTCCATTCTGTCAATTGCTTGTCAATTTAATTTCATGCATTGGAATATTTTGTATATGTCAAAATTTCAATTCAAAAGCTTTCTAGCCTTGTATCACATATAAAATTTCCTCTTTCCACATCATAAAATATCAACCACGAAAAAAATAATGAATATAATAAAGAGACTTTTTTAATTAACCGACATAATCAAAGGGAAGGAAATGTTTGTAAATATTGTGACAAATTTTCTTGAATCTAAAATGTATGTTTTTGAATGACAAATTAATTTTATGCTTGATAATTTAATAAAAATGTGGTTTGTTTTTAAAAAAATATTAGCTTAAATCTTGGTAGTGCTGCACGTCTGTTAGCGTTTAATTATTTTGAATGATTTGCAAATGTTTTTTCGAAACATTCGAAAATTCAGAAAATTTTCGAAAAAATGTTCAAATCTTTGAAATTCCAACGGTCAAAAATCTCGAGTGACACTACCAAGACTTAAATCAGCAATTTTTAATTAAAGTCAATCGCAAAATTAACAAATAAATGAAAATTTTATTAGGTATCTAGAAAATTTTAGTTTTCTCCTAAAAAAATAGAGACATTTTTGAGTAAATCAACTTGAATTGCTATTTGACAATTGACAGCTCTGTTACTTAACCGTCGGCAGTCAAGTGCAAACTATAGAATGAAGTGATTCGAAATAAGCTAGGTTTGCAATTTATAGTGTCAAAAATCATTGAAAATTCAAAACTTAAACCATTGGAATGCTTAAAACATTAACAAAATATTTTCATTTTGGTTCAATTCAAAATCTTTAAAAAATTCAAAATTACTAAAGAAATTCAATATATTTTCCTTTACATCATTGTCATTTTCATCCTCAATATCATTCACATCTACAATAATGAAAAGTAAAACACAAGAGCAAAGCAATTAATGACATCAAAAATTGGATTTTTTTCTTTATTTAACTCAATTTCACTCATTGTTTTATTTTCAGGGGACCATCAACAATATTATGACCAAGAGCCATTGCCGTTGGCAACAAACAGCAACAATAATAGTACTACTAGCATTAAAAATAGCATTAACGAGAGTCAGCCATTAACAGAAACAGAAGTTGAAACAGCATCGACTGTTACGACACTTGCACCACCAATTGTTATTGTTGAAAGCTCAGAAGAAACTCAACAACAGCAACAACAACAACATCCACTTTCAAGACATCATCATCATAAGCGTTCGCTTTTCTTTCGACGCCGTCGACCGTCAGTGACCGATGTCTGGCAGAAAACATTATCTGCAACAATGACAACAGCTGCTGCCACGAATGCAAGTTATCCGCAGGCTGACGCAACGGCAGTGCAAATTGACGGACAAAATGCACAACCAGCGCCTGCCACACCTGCACCACCAAAACGTCCCGTACGTCGCGGTGGCAAAGTTCAACCTGATCGACCTAAACGTGCCCTATTCTGTCTTACGCTCAAAAATCCCATTCGAAAATTATGCATTGACATTGTCGAATGGAAACCCTTTGAATATCTCATTTTGCTCACAATTTTTGCCAATTGCATAGCTCTTGCTGTTTTCACTCCCTATCCAAATAATGATTCAAATCAAACCAACAGCTATTTGGAACGAATTGAAATTATTTTCTTGGTCATTTTTACTGCCGAATGTGCAATGAAAATTGTCGCTTATGTTTTGCAATGCATCAGGATGCATACCTTCGGAATGGATGGAATTTACTCGATTTTAGCATTGTCGTTATTGGCATGGTCTCAACTGTGTTACAGAGTATTCTAGGAAACTTTGATGTCAAAGCATTGCGTGCCTTTCGTGTACTTCGACCATTGAGATTAGTTTCGGGTGAGTTAAAATAGAAAACATTTTAGTTTCGGATTATGTGAAACGCAAAGGAAGGCTGAGGATGTTAAGATTTTTTTTTGTAACTTAGTTTTAATCTACAAAAAAGAATTGTGTTATATAATACTCAAATAAAACTTTTTTTAATCATCATCATTTTTTCAGGCGTTCCATCATTACAAATTGTCTTGAATTCAATTTTGAAAGCCATTGCTCCATTGTTTCATATTGGTAAGAAAATTTTCTTTCTTTCAATTATGAAAATAGAATTTTCGTAAGAAAAATTAGTTAATTTATTAAAATATTCCTTTCTCTATATTTGGATAATTTTATGTAAAACAACAATGATGAAAATTTAAATATTTAAGGGTTTGTACTTGACTAGTGACTTGACTTTATTCATGCAAGTTGACTTAAAAAAATTCTATAATTCATTCAAAATCTTCAAAATTTAACAAATTTGTATGAAATTCAATGATTTTACAATTTTCAAAGTTTCGACAAAATTAATTGAAATTTCAAATTTGAATAAAATAGAGATTTTTTTAAATCAACTTGCATGCATATAAGTCAAGTCACTATGCGCATGCAAGTCAAGTATGCATGAAAGTGCCAAACCCTAAAATATTTCAACTCAGAGTTGTAAATGTGCCTTTTTTGCTTATTTAAGCAACTGTCTTAATAAGGGATTAAGTTTCAAAGATTAAAAAGGCAAAAAAGAAATACGGGCACTACTATTAAGCAGGAATTGTCTTTAAGCAGACACTGTCTTTATAAAACCAGAAAGCCAGGAATATTCACGACTAAAAAATAGCGAAAGAAACTACAGAAACTGAGAAAAACCATCAATAACAAACTCGTGAATATCTCTGGCTAGAAAGGTAGAAATAAAAAGCAATCAATTATTTTTTATAAAGACATATCTGCTTAAACAACCCTGTTAGAAACTTTTCATATAAATTTACCAAAAACAGCTGAGGAAACACTTTAATCTTTTAAATCCTTGAATAATCAGATTTCTAGTCTTATGTCAAAACCACTAAACCATAACAACAGCTTAAAAAGCCTAACTTCAATCGTAATATTAATTTTTCAACATTTTTTCTACGAAAATCTTTTTTTTTTTCTTTCTTTTTTGCACTGAATTATTAATGGTATTTTTTTTCTTTTTCTGCAAATCTTTTTCTTCATTGTTATTATAGCGTGAGTATTAGAACTGGAATCAATATATGAAAAAAATATTTCATCTTAAATTAAATTTTTTCAGACTTCTTGTAATATTCGTCATTATAATTTATGCGATTATCGGTTTAGAATTATTCAGTGGAAAACTTCATAGGACATGTTTTAAAAATAACACAGCTAGTAATACTACCATAATGATGGATGATCCGCATCCATGTGGTGATGATGGTTTTCAATGTAGTGAATTAGAAGATGAAAATGGTTTACCAATGACTTGTAGTCTTTATTGGGAAGGACCAAATGATGGAATTACAAATTTTGATAATTTTGGATTAGCAATGTTGACAGTTTTCCAGTGCATTACACTTGAAGGTTGGACTGATGTTATGTATAGCATTCAAGACGCAATGGGTAGCAGTTGGCAGTGGATTTATTTTGTATCTATGGTCATCCTTGGTGCCTTTTTCGTCATGAATTTAATTCTTGGTGTCCTTTCTGGGTAAAAATTTTGACTTTTCTTTTCTTGACCCAATAAAATTAAAAAATTTTAATTTTCTTTTTCACATAGTGAATTTTCAAAAGAAAGAACAAAAGCAAAAAATCGTGGTGATTTTCAAAAACTTCGTGAAAAACAGCAAATTGAAGAAGATTTGCGAGGCTATCTTGATTGGATTACACAGGCCGAGGATATTGAGCCAGAGGTTGAGAGTAGCACAATGCAAGATGGAAAAGCCAAAATAAATGAATTGGATTCGACAGATCAACTGGGTGAAGAGGGTGAAATGGTACAAGAGTCATGGTTCACAAGGAAAAAGAAAGATTTCGATAGACTGAATAGAAGAATGAGAAGAGGCTGCAGGCGTGCGGTTAAATCACAAGCTTTTTATTGGCTGATTATTTTATTGGTGTTTTTAAATACTTGTGTATTAGCAACCGAATATTATCAACAACCTGAATGGCTTGATCATTTTCAAGGTAAAAAAACCCAATTTAAATCTAAATTTATTTTTATTTTTTTCATGGTTGATGAAACCAACAGTTTATTTTAGTTCTTGATCATTTTGAGTTTAGCAAACAAATTGTAAAGTGACCAAGCTGAATTCATATTCTAAAAATCAAAATAATTTAAAAAATTGAGTTCGGTACTTTCATGCATACTTGACTGGTAACTTGACTAAAAACATGCAAGTAGACTTACAAAAATTTTCTCTTGGTCATTCAAAATTTATTTAAATCAGTCAAAACTTTGCAAATTTAAAAATAATTGATTTTTATACAAATTTGCCAAGTTTTGATGAAATTAAATAAAATCTAAAAGAATTAGAGAAATTTTTTGTAAGTCAACTTGCATGAATATAGTCAAGTATAGTCAAGTGTTAAACTGTAGAAAAAATTAAATTTTTACCTCTTGGAAAACTTTCAATGTCAATTTTTCGTAACCATTTACACCAAGAGCAATCGGTTTCTTCAAATTCTCACCAAAAATAATCATTGCTTTCTTATATTTCGAATTTCCATCAATCCAATCACTTGAAAACAAATCGTAACCAAATTTCTCAGTTATTCCATTAATTGCTGATCCATAATAGCAAGGAATAAAATGATAAGAAATTCCTGCAATAATCATCAAACAAAAAAGCAAACTTTCCTTGAATGCAAGTTCTTCTTTACCATGAGTACTTAAAAAAATGCAGGAACCAATTATAAGCTCACAAATTTTCAACAATAACCCAATGATTTCACTATAAATTTCCTTCCAATCATTCACCATTCTAGCATGACATTAAAAAAAATCAATTTTTTCACACATTAAAAATTTAGAAAATTTTACTTACTTTTTCAATTGCAAATGAATTCGCATGCATTTTATGAGCTCTTTATATCCATCCATCCAAAATGATGATGATGAAAGTTCCTGAAGTTGTAAACTCAATGATTTAGCAAAAGCTGTCATCAACATCACCAAAATAAATGAAAAAATATTCTTATAGACAACTTTTAATGTAAAGTTGAAAACCAGAAGTTGATAGGTCCAAAATATTCCATAACCAATTCCGAATGATGCACAATTTGGTAAATACATTGGCATAGGCAAAATCCTAAAGAAAACAGGAAAAAGAATGAACTGAATGTTGATGGTAGCTATCAATAAAATTGTCATGAATTTTGTCATTCGTTGTGCCTTTTCACAAGTGTCATAAACTTCAGGTATCGTTGTATGGTTTTCATAAATCACTGCCGAAAAATCTTGCATAAACTTCATAATTTTAACTTGTTTCAACCAAAAAATGAAGCTGTAAATGAGTTGCCAAAAAAATCCTGCAATGTACATGAGTGTGAAAATAAATTGTTCAGTATTTAATTTTTGAAAAAAATTAATTGTCATCAAAATTAACGGCACAATTTCGAGCATCACAAATGCAGAAATATATGCAAGTTTTCTTCGTTTTGTTGGTTTCACTTCAGTGGGCCATCGTCCAAAAAGTTGAAATATTTTAATAAACTTCTGAAAGAGGTCTTCCATCTTTGCCATCACGTTTGCAACTGACGTGTTTTTTTCAGACATCGATGCAATTTGATTTTAAATTATTTAACGTTTTCGTTAAGTGTCAAAGTGAAAAAAAAAGTTAATATATGTGTGAAAATGGACTGAAATGCATAAGTTGAATTTATTTCAACTGTTATAATTTTTTATTGTTTAAATCAAGAGATTAATTTTATCAAAATGTATCAAATTGACAAAAAAAGATTCAAAATTTTGATAATTTTCAAGAAGTAGTCTGGAAAAATGAATTTTTTTCAACGTCTACTTTATGAAAATTATCAAAATGGTTAAAATTTTCAACAATTCAAATTTTACATAAAATTTCTAAAATTTTTCAATTTCTTTCTTTTTCTTTACAGAAATAACAAATCGAATTTTTGTAGCACTTTTTACAATCGAGATGTTGGTGAAAATGTACAGTTTAGGCTTTCAAGGATATTTTGTGTCATTATTCAATCGTTTTGATTGTTTTGTTGTTATCGGAAGTATAGTTGAAATGATTCTTACAAATACTGAAGTTATGCCACCACTTGGTGTTTCTGTATTGCGTTGTGTTCGTCTTCTTAGAGTTTTTAAAGTTACAAAGTAAGATGAAAAAATTCAAACTTTAAACATTTTCTACTAAAATTTCCATTCTTTCTCAATAGATACTGGCGATCACTATCAAATCTTGTCGCATCATTGCTCAATTCAATTCAGTCAATTTTCTCGCTTTTGCTGCTACTTTTCTTGTTTATTGTCATTTTTTCACTACTTGGAATGCAAGTATTTGGTGGAAAATTTGGCAATTCGGAAGAAGGGAGAAAAGAAGACAAACCGAGATCAAATTTTGATAGTTTTTGGCAGAGTTTGTTGACAGTATTTCAAATTCTTACCGGTGAAGATTGGAATGCAGTCATGTATGAAGGAATTAAAGCTTATGGTGGTGTATCATCATTCGGCATTCTTGCTTGTATTTACTTCATCATTTTGTTCATCTGTGGTAATTACATCCTATTAAACGTTTTCTTGGCTATCGCTGTCGATAATCTTGCTGATGCTGACTCATTAACGACTGTTGAAAAAGAAGAGGAAGAAGAACAACAAGAAGAAGGTGAAGAAGAGAAAAAATCGCATAGTCCAACGCCTATTGGGGATGATGATGAACTTGGACTTGATGAAGAAGAAGAAAATGGAAATAATGAAGATATGTAAGTTGGTTTAAAAACTTTTTTGGAATAATTTATTTACTAAAATTTTCTAAAGGTACGGAAATGACGAAGAAAATGGATCAGTAACAAAAATTCGAATGCCACAGGATAGTTATGATAATATGGAACAAACAGGTAGGAAAACTTTTTTCTTTGAATTTTATTTTCTCCTTTTAACAAAGTTTGAAGGTTTTTATTGGAAATTTATTTGGATGAATATTAAAGAACTTTTTTCTTTTATTTTGCGAAAATAAATTGTATTTTCCTTAATTTTAGAGTCCGAAATCAAATAAAAAATACATGTAACTCAAACAATTTTATTCGAGTTAGCATAAAATTTCATTTCGATTTTGGACTTTGCTTAAATTATAATCAACGTTAAATTAAAATTAGGGAATCTTTTTAAATGTTTATGTCAAAAATCTTTTTTGAAATCTTCAACATTTCTTAGAAGTCAGCTCAACTTTGTGGAAGTTAAATAAGGTTTAATTGATAGATTAAATTTAATTCTTAACGATTAAAAAATAATCAGATTAAAATAAATCCGTGATTTTCAAAAGAATTCTCATAGATTAAATTTAACTTATTTGTTTTTATCAAATATATGATTTTTAGACTTCATTCGTCAAAATAAAATATTTAAAAAAGATTGAAATTCAATTTTGAATTAATTAGAAAATAACCTAAATTTTAATCAATATGATATCGATAAATCAGCCTGGATTATTTTTTAATCTTGCGATTAAGCTCAAAGATTTATTAAATTAATATTGATTAAATTTAATCATCGCCTAAAGTTTTAACTTTAAATGTTTTGTAAATTTAAGAAATATAACGAAAATTCAAGAAAATGAAAGTAAAACTTCATCCAAATAAATTTCGATAAAAAAATCTTCTTGCTTTGACTTTTTTTCTTTCTTCATTAACCATAAAAAAATTATTCGGAAAACAAGAAAATAAATTTCCGTATAAAATTTAAATAAAAAATATTGCAGCATAAATGTAGAAGTGTTAGAATTTTTTTTGCTAGAAAATATCTATAAACATATCAAATTAGTAAAAATATTGATGTTTATCACGCAAATATAATGTATTGTAGTAGCAATTAGTCATCATATTTAAAACTCATGAAAACAAGTGTGTTCGGACATGCTTGTAGAAATAATTCAATGGAAAAATCATGTTTTTTTCATAAAACATTTTTTGATATCAAATTTGATTATAAAAGTCAAAATCAAAAAAAAAAATATTTTTTCATTAATGCACTTCCCTGGATTTTAAAACTCTCTCTATTACACAATATCTAAATGTAATTAAAATGTACTCAAAATATAAACAAATTGAAGAAGATGAAGATGAGGAAGAAGAAGATGATGGTGAAGATAAAATTGAACCAGTGACAGCACGACCACGAAGAATTTCTGAGGTTAGCGTAAAGAAGAGCAAAAAGCCAATTCCAAAGGGCAGTGCTTTCTTCATTTTCTCACACACCAACAGGTAATTTTAAGTGAATAGAAGAGAAAAAAATTATCAACTATGAGCTGCTGCTGCTGCTGTTCTCCTTCTGTTGTCTCTCACTTTTATTCTCTTTCTCTGTTATAAAATATTCTTCCCAACGTGCCACATCAATCAACGATTTATGAAAAAAGCTGCAAAGATGTTGACACTGTTGTCTTGTTCATTTCTAATTGTCTGGAGACATATCTGTGTGTAGTAGATTGAAAAATCATTTAGACAATTTTGTTTTATTATTATTTTTATTTAGATGGAAATATATTTTGAGATTAATAGAAAGGAGTCAATTTTTGATTATCTTTTGATGATTATAAATTTACAAGTTATACAAAAAAAAAAATTGTGAAATTTTCATACAAGAATGTCAACGAATATTTAAGATATTTGTGTGCTCATAGTGATTTGTATCAAAAATATTACAAAATATAAATTTGTAGGCTAATTGCCAATGATTATTTCAATTCATTATCAATTTTTGTAGAAATTTTCATAATTTTATAATCAAAAATAAATAAATTAAATGTTGAATAGTTCGTGAAAAAGTCTTCATTCTATGGTAAACAAAAATTCAATTTGTAAATAACCTTGGATGAAAATCCACAAAAATGTTTGTAATTTTTCTGTCTGAAGTTTTCAATGAGCTCCTTAGCATTACAGAATTTTTAATGATGAATATTTTAGTTTACCACGATAGATTGAAAGTTGATTTAAAAAAATAATTATGGAAATTTATAAAAAGTATTTCATTACCATAACAATAAATATTTTTTTGTTGAATTTAATAGAGAAAGATAATCAAAAATTACTAGGGTTCAGCACTTGCATGCATACTTGACTAGTGACTTGACAAAATTCATGCAAGTTGATTTACAAAATTATCTCTAGTTCATTCATTTTTTATTTAATTTGAATCAAAAACTTTGCAAAATTGTATAAAAGTCAATTTTTCTAAAATTTGCAAAGTTTTGGCCAAATTTAATAAATTCTGAATGGAATTTTTTTGTAATTCAACTTGCATGCATTTAGTCAAGTCACAAGTCAAGTATGTATGCATGTACCAAACCCTAAAAATAAACTTTACATCTTTATTATTTTTTTCAAAAACATTTTTAATTTTAAAAAGAAATTTCTGCTGCAAAAAATTGTTTCAATATAAATTAGTTGTAGAAGATAGTTTGTAGATTATTAGATGATAGATTGATGTTTCAAAATGTAGAAATTGTTAGTTACTAATACCTTTCCTTTTTCAATTGAAAAATTTCTTTCTTTTACCTTTAAAAAGTGAAAGTCTCAATATTTGCCTCAATATTTTCCCCACACAAAAAATTCTCTTCTGATTCTTCCAGAAAATTGCGATATCGATGAGTTAGTGAATGAAGATGAGGAGGGTGCAGTATCAGCACGTCCGCGTCGTATCTCGGAAGTCAATGTTGTCAATAAAATTATTCCCATTCCACCGGCCTCGTCATTTTTCATATTTTCACAGAACAACAGGTTTCGTGTAGATTTTTTGCCCAATTTTTTTCACCTCTAAATGTTTTCAACTTTTGATTTGTTTTTGAGTGATATGAAATTATTTTTTAGAGTAGACAAAGATTTTTTTTTTGAGGCCGAGTATTTTTTTATTTTGATGGCCTGTGGAACTATCAATGTCCTTGATTTGAAATTTTTTTTATAATTTCTTTAGAATAGAAAAACTTTTGATTGCACAAGAAATGAATTTTGGATTGTATCAATTTTAAATTTGAATGACTTTAAAAATTTAATTAAATTCATTGCCTGACTATAACAAAATAAAATTTTTACATCCAATTAAAGTTGTTTGATACGATCCAAAAGAATAAAATTAAACTGAGTAGAAAAGGCAAACCAATAAGTCACGAGCGTCATTGAATCATGAAAAAAGGCAGAAAAGCAAGAATGAATTTTTCACCTGTTTGCTTTATTTCTGTCCAACGTCACGCACATCTAAACATGCCACTTGTTGCTTTCACTCTTTCACATACATATTCACATTTTGGTTGTGGAATGTCTCGAAATTGGCAATTAAAGGCACCGCACAGCTGCTAGCATATTTCCGTGTGTCTATTCTATATCTTTTTTATGTTAATGACCATCAAATTAGGCAATTTAGTAAATTATTCACATTCAACATTTTTTTCTTGCTATGCTCATGTGAAATTTCTATTCCTATCGCTCTTTTTAGCATTTTTTTATTTCACTTTTTAGGCCAGTATAAATTGCTGCTATAGTTGTATAGATATGCATCTTTCTGTCCCTTTTGATTTGAGCTTTAAATTTTAAGCATGTAAAGCACGTCAAATGTATGTATGATGAATTTTGTAAATGTAAAGACTAGTTTAGAAATTTTTTTATGTAGGCAGAAAATAGCTGCTGGTAGAAAAAAAACTTTTTAGTTTTTTTTAAATGACAGATTTTTTTTGCTGTTGGTAGTGGTTGGAAAAATTATGGAAAAAATGTTAAAAATTTAATTATTTAAAATAAAATTAAATTCTTTGAATGACACAATGTTCGAGAGATATTTTAAATCTTTCAAGATTTAATTTAATCCTTCTATTAAATTTCGTTTAAAACTAAAATATTTTCAACAAAAAAAAATGGTTTTACAAAATACAGATTAAATTTAATCTCTATAGATTTATTTAATCTGTAGTAAAATTTAAAATCGATTAAATCGAGATTAAATCAAAATTTTTTAATTGTTTTTTTGCTAAGGATTTAATTAAATCCGTACAGATATTAAAATGAAAATTTCTTTTATAATAAACCGTAAAGTTACAAAAGCATTCAGAATTATTTTTGAAAGTAGTTTTTTCACCTAAATTTTATATTAAACCAGAGTACAATCAAATGCGACCCCTTTGGTTATAATAACTTTTTTTATGTCTCACGTCCAACAACAATCAATCATTTAATTTCCAACCACATCAACACACAAATAAATAGTTTACAATTTTTAATCCCAACAGCAACTAGACAATTAAACTTTTCCATTTTATAATCAGAAAAAAGAGATTTTGGTTTTTGGTCGACAATTTTAATTTTTATAGTTTGTAGTCACAACCACACATGAATGTTTCAACTTTTTTTTGAATCTCTTGTTTAACCCAATACACACAAAAGCACACACAGATAGAATGACCAATGTCCTTTAATTTTGGTCTGTTTCATCCACTCTTTTACTCTTGCTAACTTCTAACTATGCACACAACTCGCACACAAATTTTTTTCTCTATCGCTTTCACTTCCTCTATCGCAAAGCACACGAAAGTTGAAAAATTTGTTATTGTGTCGTGTTTTATAAGTGTAAAATGCAACCGCAGTGCAGAATGAAAAAGTTTTTTCCCTTTTCTCATTTCCTTCTTCTCAATTGCATTCAAAAAGGTCTATTTATGATGAAAGATGAATGTTTGTAATGGATGTGATACGGAAAGGATGAGGAAAATGACATTCATAGTTCTAAATCGATATTTTATATGTGTTTGTGTTGTTACTGGTGTTTTGTGGTTTATGGTGGGATGCTAGAGATGATGAGAAAGTTTATGGAATTGAAAAATTTTATTGAAGCATTTTTGTGGATATTTGAATCGGAAATTTACTATTGATTGATTTTTATAGAAAAACTTTTAAAAAGGCTTTAGGCTATAGGAAAATAAAAATTGAATGAATAAGAAACATTTTTTGTAAGTCAACTTGCATGCATTTAGTCAAGTATGCAAGTGCCGAATCCAAAAAATTCATCAAGCTTTCATTTAAAAATTTCTTTCTTTTTCATTCTGTTTAGGATTAAATTTAATCTAATAAAAAAGCTAAATATTTAAATTAGAAAATAAATTTTAATCAACTCTGAATATTTATAATAATTTTACTATATGACTTTCTATGTCATGCTTTCTTTTTCTACTCTTGTTTCATTTTCCTGGTATATAAATTACTTATCATCGTCATAACAACAACAGCATAACTTTATACATGTGTGTCATGAATTTCTGTCTACAAGTGGATGAGTAAAATGCATGAGAATGTGTAATTGGAGATGTGATATGAAAAGTAAAGTGATAAAATGTTGTGCTGTATAAAATGTTATTCCGGATGCCTTCAGGAACACTTCATGGATGAGTTAATTAATGCAAAAATGTTGTTATGATGTTGAGTTGAAATTTCTATTTTCAAGTTTCAATTAAATAACCGCGAATAGTAAAACTAATTCATTTGATGGTAATTGAAAGTCAAATACAATACAATCAAGCTCTACAAATGATGAACATCATCATTCATTTACAAATTTTTCTCATCTCTTATTTCCTTCTCATCCCAATTTACATGTGTCAACAACTGTGCCAATGTAATAAAAAATCGATAAAGCAAACTTTTCTCCCTCTTTGCTGTCGTTGTCGTTTGCTTGCTTTATTTTGTTGTTGTTGTTGTTGATTACAGTTCATTGAAACTCGATTCTCCTTCTTTTTTTCAATTCAAGTTTCAATGTGCATTAGAAAGATGGCAAGTTCACACAATTGTGGGTTTTTTTCATTCATTAACTTGGTCAAATGACAAGATGCTGTGAAGTAGTGAATGAATGGGTGGGTGAATAAAAAACTTTGAAAAAATATTGAATGTTGGTCGTGCACATGGCAACATCAATTGAAATTATATTAAAGATAATAAAAGTCAATTAAATGACCAATTTATTTGATTTTATGTGGAAAGGATAAGTTTGATTGCTGTGAATTTCTTATTGAATTTTCTTAAAACTTGAATTGATTGTCTAAAATAAAACAAGACAATTTTTTTAAAAAATGATTTAGAATTAATTGTAGTTAAAAAAGAGCTTTTTAAAGAGCTATTAATGATATTTCTACAATTGTTGACAACCATGGACAGACAGACAACCAAGCTTTACAAAAATGTAAATTTTGATTTTGCATCAGTTTAAAAAAATTCTTTTATTTCTTTGGGAGTTTACAATTTTAATTGACAAATAGATTTTTTGAATTGTACATACAAAACTAGGGTTTGAACTTGAGCGCAAGTTTATATGCAAGTTTCATGCAAGTTGACTTAAACAAAATTTTTATAACTCATTCAAATTTTAATTAATTTGCTTGAAACTTTGTAAATTTGAATGAAAAATATGTTTTAGGTAAATTTACAAAGTTTCAATCTAATTGAATAAAATTTGAATGAGTTGGAACAATTTTGTGCAAATCAGCTTGCTTTCAAGCCCAAACCCTATAAAAAACCTTGAATTAAATAAATTTTACTTCACTTTTAATTAAATACAATTTCACTCTGTCTCTCAACATAAAAAATTCCATTAATGTTCAACAATTAAATTACAATAACGCAAAATTGAAATTGAGTTTCAAGAGTTTAAATTTACATCACACATAAAAGCTGTCAGTTTGAATTTGCTGGTGTTGGTCAATGATTTAATCTGATTACAAATTAATTGAATTTTCGTGTGAATGCTTGATGTATGTGACTACCATTTATGACCATTGAATGCAATGAGAAAAGGGAAAATGAGGAAATTTATTTTTCAAAATTTTATCGCTCGCTAAATGATAAAATTTTTCATTATTAAAAAATGTAGATTTCGAATATTTTGTCACAAACTTTGCAACCATGGTCAATTTGGTAATGTTATTTTGGCCTGCATTATGTTGTCATCTGCTATGTTAGCTGCTGAAGATCCAATGAATGCCAAAGCTCAAAGGAATTTGGTAATAAAAAAATTACTAATAAATTTCAAAATGATTGATCAATTTTTTTTATTTTCCCCTTACAGATTTTGAATAAATTTGATGCATTTTTCACCACAGTGTTCACAATAGAGCTGTTGCTCAAATTAGTATCTTACGGGTTCATACTGCATAAAGGAGCTTTTTGTCGCTCTGCCTTCAATCTACTTGATCTTTTAGTCGTTTGTGTTTCATTAACTTCATTCATGGCTGAGTAAGTGAAGTAAAATTTTCTGCTAGTTTTAAAATTTATTTTTAATGTCTTCAATAAATTTCAATTTCCTTTAGCTCTGATGCAATGTCAGCAGTAAAAATTCTTCGTGTTTTCCGTGTATTACGTCCACTTCGTGCTATTAATCGTGCCAAAGGTTTGAAGGTAAGTATTTTCATTTATTTAAAATAATTTAGTAGAAAAACTTGCAATAAATTAATTAAAATAATGAAAGAAGGCAATTTTTTATGAAAAATCTAGTAACGATGGCAAACAATAGATTTTTCTTTCCTTTAGAAAATAAATCAAATTTAGCCTGGAATTTAATTAAAAAAACATTTTCCAGCAAGAATGTTGCTTGCAATGAAGAGAAAAATTTAAAAAAGTTTCTAGAATTGAATTATAAAACAATGAAATTTAATTTAAATTTTCTCTCTTTCTATTCAATTTTATAAATTGATTTCATCAAACTTTTAGTAGTTAAAAAACTTTTTTATAATAGAAAACTTTTTTATTTATTTATTTTTCGCATTATTTTATTAAATTTTATTTTTCTTTATTTATTTATTTTATTTCTCAAAAAACAAACAAAAAAATTTAAATGTTGAAAAAAAATCAAAAAAAAAAATCCTTAGCATGTAGTCCAATGTGTAATTGTGGCTGTTAAAACTATTGGAAATATCGTACTTGTTACATGTTTACTGCAATTTATGTTTGCTGTTATAGGAGTTCAGTTGTTTAAGGTAGGCAAAAAAAAATGAGAAAACACTGCACATAGACACACTACACACATTGACATAAACACACAAAATTCATTGTTATTCATTTTCTCACATATTTTGTCATTTGCATTTGATCAATAGTTGAAAAATAAACAATCTTGCTTAGCTTGTTGGTCGATGAAAATTTTGAGGGATAAACAAAAGTTTTGATGACAAACTTTTCCCTCTCGATATTAACAAAATTGTGCTTTTTGATTGCATATGAAGTTTAATTTTGTATATGTGGCTTTACTAACATGATGAAGTTTATTAATTAAAAGTTAAAGTTTTGCTCCATTAGTTTAAAATGTATTTAAAATTTAACAATAAAAGAAAATAAACCGTGAATTGATTAAAGATATTTTGAAAATATAATTTGGAAATTTAATTAAAACTTTTATACTTTTAAATAAAGTTGACTATAAATTTTGTAATTTTTAACTAACTGTATTTCCAAAGAGATTATCGTAATCAAACCGACAAATACTCTGCAGATAAATCTGCAGACAAAAACTTGCAGATAAAACTGCAGATTATCTGCTGATTAAATAACCACAGATTGACTGTCGCCTTGATGATTAATAATCTTCAAATAGAGCCAAGGTATGGAAATGAACGTGATTGGGCAAAAAATTGCTTTAAATCGCTTCTTTTCCATACCTTCCATTGAGCAATTAGGAGCTTCGATAGCCGCAAGAAACGAACACTGGTTTTAAAGGCTAGTTCGGTAGATATTTCTTGATCAATTCCAACCCACCGTTTTTCTTCGAAAACATGACCCGGTTTTGTATCTGAATAAAAGAGTCATTTGTTCAATATTGTTGTTTTGATTTAGCACTATGGGCTGAAATTGAAAAAAATCAGATAAAAATCATATTAATGGTATAAGAGTTAAATTTTAAAAATTTATTTTAAGGAATTTTTGGGCACATTTATGTCAAAAAATTACCCAAAAGCATGTTTTTGAGCCTTAAAAAGTCGAATTTTTTGAAAATAATTTTTTTAGTATTTTTTCCATGTTATTCTAGCCAAAATACACCAACCTAAACAATAAAATGATTTTTATCCGATTTTTTTCAGTTTCAGCCCATAGTGTTTAGTAACGAAAAAAATACGGTAATTTTAAAACTTGCTCAGATTTTTATAAAGTTAAAAGCTCTTGTGTTTGAGGAAAAATAGAAGGTCCTCAAAATTTGTAAGGTTTTGATACCTTGACTACTCAGTAGCCGTCAGTGACGCTCTGTGAAGCTACATTTAGATTTAAAAATTACAACCTTTCTTAACGTTTTATTACAAAACGAGTGTAGACTGCTATAAGTCAAGATTAAAGTGAACCCGATCAAGAATATTTTATAGCTTAATAATGTCGCTAATTTTATACAAACTAACTTTACATTATAAAAATTATGATGGCCAAAAAAAGTGAACTAAAAATACAAGCTTGCTTTCTGGTTATTAATTAAATGTAACTAAAAAATGCTTAAAGTATCAATCAGAATCATACCCTAAAAAATCAATAAATTCTTAAATAAAAAAACGAGAAAATTTCAAAATAAAAGCCAGCTTTTTCACGTTTACCTATCACTTACATGTAATCAAACTGGCAACTAAAATTAAATTTGCAACAAACTAAATTGAATTTTTCTATTTCTGTGTTTCATGATAAATCCACTGTCGGTCTCATGAAGATTGAGAGATTATTCAATTTAGCTTTTCCACATCCGAGTTTCAACATGCGGAAATGCAAATCAAGTTAAATTTCCATATTGCATCACGTCTATGAGAATTGAAATGTTGTCAGATGATGAAATGTGTGTAATTGATGGACGTTGAATGTAAATTTTTTATCACTTTAAATAATCCTTTGGTTGTCCATTAAATTCATTATTTTTATCCAAGCTTAATTAATTTCAACTCTCTCTCTCTCTAAACATAACCATGAAAATCCTATTTCAACAAAGGACATACATATTGCTTGACATAAGGCTTACATCACCTTTTCTCTTTGCTTTAAGCACATCTTTTCAAAATTACTCAGCGGTGAAATAAAACCTGATGAGACAAAAGAGTACGAACGAGACACATTTTGCCTTGAATAATTTAAAACACAAAAGGGAAAATAAGAAAATACTCGTAAATGCATTGTCATCAAGCCTTCATTGTGTCGCTTTTGAATCTTTCCTTTAAGTGCTTCCTTTCACCTTGCTTATATTTTCGCACACACACACATGATGATGATGATGATGTTGGTAGACTGTCTTATTTGTAGAAATTTGCTTTTTGTTTCATTCATGCTAATTATTGTTTAGGTTAATTGTTGCTTTAAAAAGCTTTTTGTTGTTCTCTTTTTATTGTTGCTTATTAGATTTTGAATTTATAAAAAAAATCTTTGTGACATTTTATTAAATTTGTAAAATATTTGCTGTAGCATAAATTTGACATTTGATTGATATTTATAAATTTGATAGAATAGAATGTTTTGAAATTTCGTGAAAAATTTATTGGGTTTTTTGAATATTTTATGATCTAAATTGAGTGCTTAAAATTTTTATTTTTATGCTTTAAAAATTTTTTTTTAAAATTATAAATATTTAGAGAGAAGTTAAAAAAAATTTGATTTGTGACTTACAAATGTCACAGTAATATTGTAGTTTTTTTCCAAAATATTAAAATAAAAAGAAATGCGCTAAAAACAAAAAGAGTTCTCATGCTTTGATTTATTTTTATGTTTGTGCTATTGAAAAGGCAAACAAAAATTCTTAGGCGCTCGGTCATTTATCCGAGAGAATTTTTTTTTCAGAATTCTGAAACATAATTTTACAAAATTTTGTGCAAAGTTTCTAGCAGAATAATTTTTATAATTACAAATTATATAAACTTGACTTGAAATTTATCAATATTATGAAAAAAAATCTAATAAAAATCAGAATTCTGTAAAAATTATCTCAAGTTGACAAGAAAATATCAGAATTTTCTGTCGAATAAGTGACCTGCAACCGAATTCCTAATTATATCACAAGTTTTAAAAACAATTTAATTTAGGAAACTTTTGGAATGCATTAGCTGCATGTAGTCATTAGTTAGCTTTCAAACTGTAAACTTTTGTTGAAATTCGATATATAAAAGCTTTTGAAATAAATCTTGAATCGTCATTTTGAAAACACTTTAGTAGATCAAAAAATTCATTACATTAAAACATACATTAAATGAAATCTGATAAAAATTTTATATTTTTTTTTGCTTGCTTTTAATTTTTATTTTCTTATAAGTTTTTTTATATTTTATTTTCATTTTATAAAAAAAAAATCAAAAATAAAATTAAAAATCTCGCATAACGAAATCTAAAAGTTTGAAGCTCAAATAATTAATAAAAAAATGACAAATTTATAAATACTAAAAAAAGTTTAATTTTTTCTTCTTCTTTTTATTGCAACCCACACCTCCACTTTGCTCACTTTATAAAATAAATACCAAAAAAAAAAATATATTTAAAATAAACTCACTAGTATGTAGTGAAGTGTGTGATTGTGGCAATTAAAACAATTGGCAACATAATGCTGGTCACTTATCTACTACAATTTATGTTTGCTGTGATTGGAGTGCAGCTGTTTAAGGTAGTACATAAATTTAATAGCACATTTTTATAAAAAAAATTTAATATTTGGAAATTTTTTTTTATTTACTTACATTTTTTTCACAAATCATTTCATCTCATTAAAATACAAATATTTTTTTTTTCTTTATCAATCAAGTGATGGATTAAACATGTTATTTTTTTGTATATATAAAAAAAAGTTTTTTCCATCACTAAAAATTATATAAAATTTATTAATAATGTATTTTTACTTTTTATATATTTAGGGAAAATTCTTTAAATGTAGTGATGCATCAAAAAGAACTGAATCAGAATGTCAAGGAACATATGTAGTAAATGTTGATGGTGTAGAAAAAGTTCAAGATCGTGAATGGGAGAATAATCGTTTTCATTTTGATGATGTGTCTAAAGCAATGCTCTCGTTGTTTACAGCTAAGTAGACCGGAATTAAGGAGCCTGAGAGCTCTCTACATACTCCTTTTAATCATTTTAATATTTTAAAAACAAAATACAATGCATACCACTAAATTTTTAACTTAAATTTTTTGAAAGAGTATTTAAAATTAAAATCAAACATTAAAAACAAACGAGCAATGAAGTTCATGTTTGCAGATTAGTGGCATATTAGTGTATCATTCACTCTCATGAAAGAAAGTTCTCACAGTACTTCGGTGCTTAAGTGTCGCGCAACATGTCGCGTGCGACAAAATGTTGAAAGCGATTAAAGCACCACCTACGGCAGAAATTTAAACTAAAATTTCCTTTATTTAACCACAAAAAGTGGCCATAACTTTTGAACAGATGGTCAAATTTTCACCAAAATCTAATCAATTCTTCGTTTTGAAATGTTGAATAAGATAAAAGTGTCAGTAAAAAATGTGATCTGTAGGCTTCCGACAGGCTTACATACAGACTGCCCACTGTAGATTTTAAGTCATAATTCGGAAAATTTATTTTAGATAAAAAACCTTATGAAAAATACTATCTCGAGTATACTCAAAATTGAAAATGGAAAATTTCGAGCACTCTAACTGAGATGATCTTATACTTTAATCGTTTGAATGGAACATAAAGCTCTTAAAAGAAGCAGAATAAGAGCTAGAAAAGTAGTTAGTGAGTAGATTTGAGCAAAAAAAAGTTGGCAAATTTCATTTGTTTATATTTTTGCTATTTATAGACAAAAAATTTTTGTAAATGTATGAAAAATTGTGAGTTTTAAAAAAATTGATTTACTTCTTTAACATTCTATTTTAAGACGGATCGATCGGTATATAAATCTTATCGATCAATTCAGTTACCGAGAAGCAGTCGTTTTAAAAAAAGCTTGGATTTTATGGTCGGTAATTTTTAATATTCATAACTTCTAACTATGGAAGACATTTATAAACTGTTTGCAGTTCTTAAAAGTATCTAAACACACTTAATTTACAGAGCATAAGAGATTTTTTGTCAATGGGAAAATTTCGAGAAAATCGCTAATAAATTTTTGGATTTAAAAAAATTTACAAATATGTAAATTTTCTGCAATAATATAAAAATTAAAAATAAAAGTTTATTTAAACCAAATGTACTTAAAAATTGCTAAAATAAATCACTTCATCATACTTTCACCGTTTGTAATATTTTGTTGTTGTTTCTGAAAACAAAGCTGACAAAGTTAATATGCAAAAAGAGGCAAATGTTAGAAAACTGATATATTAAGCTCAATTAACCAATCTCAAGAAGTCAAAAAGTCATTAACAATATTTCTGTAACTGATTTAAAACCGCTAAGATTCAAATTGTTTAAACGCACCAATTCAGTTTCAGTTATGTAAATAAAAATTTTTATTAAATAGTTGGAAAATATTAAATCTCTTAAAAGATATCATCATTAATTTTAATCTTTAAAAAACTATAAACCTTTTACCAATTATTATTTCAAGAAAATTTTCTATGTAGATTTAAAAGATAAAAAAATTACTTCCAATAATCATTCATTCACATTTTTTTTGGTAATTTTATAACAAAATTGAAATGCATTGAAATAAGAGAAAACAAGTTCGAAAAAAATAGATTTATCTAATGAAATTCTTACAAATGGAGTAACTACCCCAAAGCTTTATCTTTAAACTTGTTCTATAAAAATTATATCATTCAATTGAAAAAACAACATATTTTGTGTGCAATAATTCAACCTTTATTATCGTTTATAAATGACTAGATAAATTGCAATGACCAGATACGTTTCAAAACAAATTCAAAAGTTTGGCATCTTAATTTTAATCATACAGCCTCTGAACTGCCTATTTCTTCTTCTTATTTAATTTTTCTTCTTCACGTTTCTTGTTAAGTTCCTTCTTATGGCATCTTCTGTAGTGCATATTTCTTACATCAGGATTCTTCAAATATTTCACTGGATCGCAAAACTCACATGGAAATGGAGTAGGATTAGAAGTGTTTCGTGAACGTTTGACATTTTCACCATGTATATTTTCCAAATGAGTATTCAAGTGATTAGTAAAGTAAAAAGAAGCACCACAAACTTTACAGTCTTTTGTGCGACCAACATGTACTTTAATTCGGTGGTGGTAAAGTTTTTGGTCGTTTGCGAAAATTGCACCGCAACCTTTTTCTTCACAAATATATTCAGTCTTTTTAGTTTTCACGATTAAAGGTACAATAATGCCATGAACACGTTTCAAATGATTCTTAAGCAATTGACGCTGCTTGAATGTATTTGGACACAAATGACATTTATGAATGCGTCCTTGATGCAACTCATGTTTGTGCTTTGCAAGTTGTGAGTTAGATGGAAAGAACATTTTACAGACATCACATTGGTGACCTTCATCACGCTCCTTTGCAATATCAAAGAATGATTTCTTCATATCATAGCCAAGCTTCTTGAGAACTTCCGATTGATAAATGATTCGGTTAATTTTTGGTAGTGTGATATGAAGTTTAGGAGTAACAACTGGAAAATTGCGATAACGCATAGATCGACGAAAAGCAAAATTTATTCCAGTATCTCGAGTAGCATCAGTCACAGCATTTTCAAAAAGCAATACATAAAGTACACCAGGTCGATTCATATTTGGAAGCCAATAATCACCACCTGCAGTTCGATTTCTCAAATGGATTCCACCAGCTAATTGCCAAAAATACAAAATCACATAATATTCCAAATCAGCCAAAGATTGAGCATGAGGAACTTCAATTTCCATGAAAGCAAGATCAAAATTTTTGCCATTCTGCAAGTGCTCACCAAGTCGAATATTCAATGCGCGAATCGTAATGCCAAAATATATCATAAGTGATGGATCAGCTAGTATCATTTTATAAAATTTCTTAGCAATCTTCATGGCAATTTCTTTGATTTTCTTTTCTGACCATTGTGGAACTTTTTCGTCTTCTTCTTCTTCCTCTTCACCATCATCATCATTTTCGTGGGAATTTTTTTCTTCATTATCAGCATTATTCTCGATCTTTTCACCAGACTTCTTTTTGGCATTAATTCTCTCTTTTAAACAAGTTGAGCAGTACAATTTGAAGGTTTTGGGCTTTCTTTTGCAGCCTTTTGTCTCACATGATCGTCCGTCTACTAAAACAGCACATGAACAAGCTATAGATATATGTAGCTTACAGAAAGCACCAGCACCACGATATATTGGATCAGCATAATAGGGACATCCATTGATGCGACACTTGTCACTTTCATCAGTTGCAAGTTTCAATTCAATTTCCTTATTCTCCAAACGATCACGACATAATTCTTTCAAAAAATTACGAATTTCTGCAGCATTATCAAAAACTTTGATGGTGTCAGGATCAACAGAATTATCATCATTTTCTTCATTATCTTCTTCAATAACTTGATCTTGTTTAATAGTTTCTGCTTTCTTTTGATCTTCACTCAATGCAATGGCTTCCTCTTTTAATTCTCCAAGTTTATCATCATGAAAAGATGTAAATGTTTCTCTCTCATAATCTTCTTCTTCATCCTCTAAAGTTATGAAATCAGTTACTTGTAAAGCATTGGAAGCACCAGGCAATGACTCAAGAATTACATCTATTAAATAATAAACAAAAAATTTAATAAAAATCAAAATAATAAAAAATTTACTCAACTTACCAAAATCATTATCACCAAAAATACGAGCATGATGAAGTGTAAATTTCGAATTTCCAACAAAAGACACGAGATCAATCAAAAGAGTATCAATATTCTCATACCAATAAAGTCCATATTTAGGTACACCATCAATAACCATAAATTTTTCACCCATAGTTAAAATTGTAATATAATGATAGTTGGCATAAAGGACTGCATTTGATCGTGACGCCATGTAATGTCGAAATACTTCAGGAAATCTTTTATAATCCCATTCTTCACGATAATCATTAAAAGGAATGACTTCGCCTTGTTCATCGAATTTCATTGCCAATGGTGTTTCAATTGTTATAGAGAGTTCATTATTTACTTTGAGAATATTCCGTTTGTCAGCTGTGAAATTATTGCGAATATACATGAGCTCGATGAAGCCTTCAACCAATACGACATCTTCATTAAGGGAATTCTCATATCCAATAGCATAAAGTTCTTGAGACTTTGTGTTGATCAAATTAAATAGTTCTTTCAATTCATTCTTTTGTAATATACCACCTTCAATTTGACCGCTATGAAAAGCTATGAGAACTGCTGCACTAACGCCTATAATAAATTATAAAATTTAATTTCAAATCTTTTCAATTAAATTTTCTTAAACTTACCAGCACAATGTGACAATTCTTGTCCAAAATTCACAGTTTGTGAAAAGCAAGAATTTTCATAAAAAGTATTTTTCAATGCTTTTTTGGTAGATAAATTTTGTATCAATGACTGAAATGAAATTGAAATTTAATATTTTAAAATATTTTTGTTTTTTAATATTACCATTTTTAATCGCTTATAATTAAAGATATTTATAGATAAGTATTAGAAAAGTTGAAAATTTTAGAAAAAATCGATGTTATCTCTTTGAAAGCTCAAAACCGAATGATGAAATTTTTAAAAATCATTTGCTTATATAAGTTTTGCTCAAACATGTCTCTTGGATACCTAAAAATTTCTTTGGATATCTAAAATTTTCTTTGGATACCCAAAAAATTTTCAATAGATACCCTAAAATAAAGTATGCTTTTATGTGAATTTTAAAGGAATTTTTTCATTTGTTTATTAAAATCATACATTATCTCATATTTAATGTATGATACAAATAATTTGTACTTTTTATTTTAATTCATTAAAAGATTGTAAAACTTAGTTTTAATATCTATAACCATATTCTTTTGGAATTTCTTAATTATCATTCATAAAACTTGAAATATTCGCATTTAAAATTTTATAAATAAATATAAATACTTACTACTGTCATGATTCCTACACACAGCCAAAAATCTAAAAGAAATGAGTAAAAAATAGAAAATGTGTGAAATTTTCTAGTTTAATTATTTCAAGTAACAAAACATGTTTCTTATAAATTCATTTTATATCTCATTTAACTTAAATAATAAAAGCAGATGACAAAAAAGCATTACAAACAATGAATAGAAGAGAAATTTAATTGATATAGTCTTGTTAAATAGAGAATGATGTGAATGTTTTTCAAGGAAATCTCAACATCGAGTAAAATTTCCAAAATTTAATAATAACACTTCGTTCTTAAAATGGATCTTACTACTTGTTCTTAATACTTACGTTACGCAACAAGATTATCAAATAAAACCTAATCAGATGAATGTAAATCTGAAGGGAGACAGAAATAATGGAAATTGGTAAATTATTGTATGAAAATCTTCAAATCGTAATTATTTCAATAAAACAAGAATAAAACAATTATTCTTCATATGGTTTAGCATTTATGGAAGCTTATCTCATGATATACTTACTATTTTACAAGTTTTATTGTGTATTTACAAGTAAATTCAATTTTAAGATATTTTTCACGATATTTATTTATGAAACGTGTTTTCTTCATTTTTGCGCGGAACTGTTTTGAAATTTAAAATGAACGTTACAAAAACGTGTTTTTTAGCGCATTTTTGCAAAAAAATACGCTATTAAGCTCACGATGGCTGGCTGGCTGGCTGGCTGTATGTGACAATGATAACTCGGCAACGGTAAATCGTGGAGAGGTAATTGATAGCTTGTTAGAAAGGTCTTGACGTGTAGGTAAGCCATCAAAAGAGATTTTTTGGGTAAGTGTTGACCCAAATGTTTAATTGGTGAAAAAATAAATTATTTTCATCTTCCATTTCGTGTCGTTGCCATAGTTTTTTCATCCATTTTATTTGTGACATATGGTTAAAAAGCATAGGAAACGATAAAAATTGTTTTTCACTCATATATATTTCCAAAAATTTTTAAATTTGTAGTGTATTCAACAATAATTAACTGATTCTCATAGTAAAATTTCATAATTGAAAATTCTTTTACTAAAAAATAAATCAGAACCCGAAATCGACGGCTAAGTAAGTAAAGTTATGAGTAAATTTACTCAAGTAAAATTTCATGAGTAAATTTACTTGAGTAACAAAATTTACTTACTCATTGAGTAAATTTTGCGACGATTTCGGGCTCTGGATCATCGGTGTAGCTCACTGAGCTAAAGGCCTTCTAAAAAAGATCATCGGTGTAGCTCACTGAGCTAATGGCCTTCTAAAAAAGATCATCGGTGTAGCTCACTGAGCTAATGGCATTATAGAAAAGATCATCGGTGTAGCTCACTGAGCTAATGGCCTTCTAAAAAAGATCATCGGTGTAGCTCACTGAGCTAATGGCCTCATAAAAAGATCATCGGTGTAGCTCACTGAGCTAATGGCGTTATAGAAAAGATCATCGGTGTAGCTCACTGAGCTAATGGCCTTCTAAAAAAGATCATCGGTGTAGCTCACTGAGCTAATGGCCTTCTAAAAAGATCATCGGTGTAGCTCACTGAGTTAATGGCCTTCTAAAAAGATCATCGGTGTAGCTCACTGAGCTAATGGCCTTCTAAAAAAGATCATCGGTGTAGCTCACTGAGCTAATGGCATTATAAAAAAGATCATCGGTGTAGCTCACTGAGCTAATGGCCTTCTAAAAAAGATCATCGGTGTAGCTCACTGAGCTAATGGCCTTCTAAAAAAGATCATCGGTGTAGCTCACTGAGCTAATGGCCTTCTAAAAAAGATCATCGGTGTAGCTCACTGAGCTAATGGCCTTCTAAAAAAGATCATCGGTGTAGCTCACTGAGCTAATGGCCTTCTAAAAAAGATCATCGGTGTAGCTCACTGAGCTAATGGCATTATAAAAAAGCAGAGCCCGAAATCGACGGCTGAGTAAGTAAAGTCATGAGTAAATTTACTTACTCACGATTTACTTGACTTAATCAGGACGAATATTTACATCATCGATTCTTTGTATATACTGAATGAAATTAATTTCAATCTATTGAAACTTATTTAGTATGTTGATAAATCATGGTTTAGCACTTTTCTATCAATTATTAATCACTATTTTGCGTAAAATACTATCTTTTGTATTTCTCGAAACCAAAACAATTTTAGAATATTTCAATCACATATTATTTCGCTGTTTTCGTAAATGTCTACATTAGAAAGAGATAAATAACCAAAATACAAGCTTTATCTTTCTTATCAATCACTTCTTTGCACAATTTTATTCATTTAAAAGCAATAAATTTATTTACAAATCATTGTCCAAATTATTGGTATTATTTTTTTATAAAACACTAAAAAATCCACAAACTATTGTTTACTTAGTAGAAATAGAAATTGAAAGTATAATGGAGTAATATTTAATGAACTACAATGAATATTTAAGTAACAAAGTGTTTAAATAGACATTTATTGAATTTATATTCAAACAATTTTACTCAAGTAAAATTTCATGAGTAAATTTACTTGAGTAACAAAATTTACTTACTCATTGAGTAAATTTTGCGACGATTTCGGGCTCTGAAAAAAATGTCTGAAAGTTTTCATGAAAAAAAAAAAACAATTTTCAAGATTAGGCTTAAATAAATGTAGGAAGAAGATCGTTATTTAAAATTATTTTTATTAAACTTGACATAGTTTTATTTCTAGTTACATTTTAAATTTACATTCCATCAATAAACAAAATATTTATAAACATATTACTATTCTCCCTTGCAATTGTGTTTTTGCAATTTTTCTTTTGTTGTATACACCTTTGAACAATGATTACACTTGAATCGTTCAAATAATGTGTTGATCTTTCTTAAAATGTGATTGTTTCAAGCTTCAGAAGTTGCCAATTTTCCACCAAATCGACTCTTGGAACATTTTGCCATTGCACAAAGAATTTTTTTATCACTTAACTCAATAATAAATGCTTTAAAATAGACTCTTAATTGATATTTTGACATTTGCATTAATTGTTCAGTTGTCTTCTCTTCTGGCACATTAATAAATCTTGCATTTAGAATTAATTTATCATTATTGTTATTGACAACTGGGATATTTGCGATTGGTTCATTTTCAACAACTTCCATTAATTCAACTTCATTTGGTTGAATATTCTGATTTTGAATCAAGCCAGTACTCACTTGTATACTTTTGTCAATATTTTCAACAATTTTATGAAAACCATTGTTATGAAAGTCTATTGAATTTTGTGATTTGCCAATTGCATGACAAACTTTCAATTTAAATGGCGGCTCGACTCTATTCTCAATAAATAAATTCCAGTCAAATTGATGCATCCATTCATTTTGTTTAATGTGGTTTAAGCTTGCGAGACGCATATTTGGATCAAAATAGGTTAAATGTCGAATGAGCATAGACACTTTTTCTGGAATCTAAAAACATAATGATATCAAGTAACTATTTTTCTAAATTTCTCATATGTTTGGCAGTTTTCAAATATCGATCTAGATGAGCTTTACTGTTCAAGTTTTGATTGCGAGATCCACAAAAAAATGTTCTATACATGGCATCAGTTTTATTTTGAATGTGATTGTTTTTGGTTCTAACTGAATCAAGGGTTCTTTTCAATTGTGAATTTATGTAGGCTGGCCAATAACACTTGTATTTCCCTCCCTCTTTAATAATAAATTTATCAAAATATTCTCTTATAGTTTCTTTGACCAATATTCGAATTTCATCATGTGTTTTGATAGCAGGGAATTGGTTTGATTGTTGTTCTGAAATTTCTTCTTCAATCATATCAACTTCCATTGCGTGTTCTTCGAAGACATTTTCATGCTATTGTCGATTCAAATCATATCTTACAGTTACTTCTATATGTTGCTGCTGAGCTTCATCAGTTTGAACTGATTTGTTGATACCTTGCATTCATTGTAAAGATTTAATTTGATAGATATTCTTCATTCGATTGTTTGCATCAAAATGGATCAATTGAGAAACAGATATTTTTGCTTCCATTGACAACTAAAGTAGAATTGTAAAATTTAACAAACAGTAAAAGCAGATATACATTGCAAATTGATTGGTACAAAGTCTTTTGAAATCGAACTGAAAGTTTTGTATGGAAATCTCAACATCCAGTAACTTTAACATGCTTATATCTTATGCATATCATTAATATATTATTTTTAATACTTACAAAACGCCAAAAAAACGATCCTGAAAACTCAATTTATGGATTAAAAACCTGAAAATAAGAGAAAACATGAAAGTTTGGAATTTAATATTATAAAAATATTTATCATGAGTTATATTATTAAGAAAACACAAAATAAAATGTTCTTGATATTATTCGACTGTATTACAAATTACTTTAATGATTTACTCACTATTAAATACGATATTATGATTGTTCTTAATGAATTTTAATTTTTAAAATATTTCACGATTTCTTTTTTAAAACACGTGTATTTTCGTTTTTGTACGGAACAATTTTGAAATTCAAAATGAACGTTATAAAAACACATGATTCTAAAATTATTTTAAGTTGAAAAATTTTCGAAAATAAACTCAAGATCCAGTGATATTTTTGTATTTTTTTCTCAAGCAAGTTTTTATTATATTGACAGAATACTTACGTTATGCAACAAGATTATCAAATAAATTCTAATCAGATGAATAAAAACCTGAAAAAGAAAAGGAAATGATGAAGAATAGAAATTATTGTGCAAAAATCTTCAAATCGTAATTATTTCAATAAAATAAGAATAGAACAATTATTCTTCATATGGTTTAGCATTTATGGAAGCTTATCTCATGATGTACTTACTATTTTACAAGTTTTATTGTGTATTTACAAGTAAATTCAATTTTAAGATATTTTTCACGATATTTATTTATGAAACGTGTTTTTTTTGTTTTTGCACGGAACTGTTTTGAAATTTAAAATGAACGTTACAAAAACGTCAATGGAATTCGTATAAGCTATTGTCAAAACTAAGTATTGATATTTTTAGCATTAAATGAACTAGCAAAAAGTCATTCAAATGAAATTCATAACCAAAGTTTTAGTCAAATATTTTGTTGCAATCATTTTTTGGGATGGAATATTCCATTAAATACAGTAACAATTATTATACTGGAAGTAATTAAAAAGTTTTATTTAACAATAATAAACTTAACTAAGCTCTGCATATACCAACAGAAAGTCTTAATTTCATAAAATTAAGATTTAAGACATTTCACAACTGAATTTAAAAGAAAAAGCTAAGCATTGTACTTTGTTTCTAAATATTAAAGAATAAAGTTTTCCATTGCTTGCAATAATTTCGAAACCTTTCTAATTATAGTGAGTACATTTGAGGGCTGGCCAGCGCTTCTTTATACTTCAATCGACTCAAATGCAGAAGATTTCGGTCCAATTCACAACTTTAGACCAATTGTAGCAGCATATTATATAGTTTATATTATCATCATTGCCTTCTTCATGGTTAACATCTTCGTCGGTTTCGTTATTGTCACTTTTCAAAATGAGGGTGAACAAGAATATAAAAATTGCGATTTAGATAAAAATCAAAGAAATTGCATCGAATTTGCACTTAAAACAAAACCTGTTAGAAGGTAAGAAATAAAAATCATAAATTGCTTTAAAAAGTTAATTATTTTTGTACATTTTCACCAGATACATCCCAAAACATCGTATACAATATAAAGTTTGGTGGTTTGTAACATCTCAACCATTTGAATATGCAATTTTTATTCTCATTATGATCAATACAATTACACTCGCTATGAAATTTTATCGACAACCAAAAGAATATACAGAAGCACTAGATATTCTCAATATGATTTTCACAGCAGTTTTTGCACTCGAATTTGTATTTAAACTTGCTGCATTTAGATTTAAAAATTATTTTGGTGATGCGTGGAATGTTTTTGATTTTATTATTGTACTTGGAAGTTTTATTGATATTGTCTATTCTGAAGTTAACATGCTCAGTAGTTTGCCTCGTGAAACATCCACACCTACGGCAACAGCAGCGACTGTGACAGCGGCGACATTAACAGCCTCAGCAACGGCAGCAACGACAGCTGCAACAGCGGCAGCAGCAGCAGTAACAACAAAAGCTACAGGCAGTATAATTTCAATCAATTTCTTCCGTCTCTTTCGTGTTATGCGTTTGGTAAAACTATTGGCAAGAGGCGAAGGCATTCGAACACTTTTATGGACATTTATCAAATCATTTCAAGCTTTGCCTTATGTTGCATTGCTTATTGTGATGCTTTTCTTTATTTATGCTGTTATTGGTATGCAGGTTAGTAATTTTTTTTTAACAAAATCATAGTTGATGTGTAACAGTAAAACATGAAATTAATTGACGGGAAAATTAATTAGTTAAGAAATGAAGTAAAGTCGAAAAACATGTCTATCAATATTTAAACATCTTCTTTCAAAATATAATTTAATAAATTACAAAACAGCTTGCTTGTAAAAGGTCTTAATTTTCATTATAAAATTGTTTATATTCCAAGAAAGGATCAAATCAATTATCATGTTTTAAAATTTATAATTAATTTCTATAAAGACTAGTCAAAAAAAGAGAAGTAAATTTATTCATAAATATTTGTCACAAAATAAAATAAAATTTTTCCTTTTTCTGCCTCATGAATATTTAATGCTCAAATGACACGCACTGGCATATTGTTGTAAAGCTTCGCATTCACTTGACTCGGTCATGTTTGTGCACCTGCGAAACAATTCCGTTTGGAGACAGCCAAAAATATATCCGGATACAGGATGACAAATGACCTCACCGACAAATGTTGTCTTCGCTTCTTTATAATTTGTTTTCATGTCGTTAAACATTATTCGTGCTAAAATTTATGTTCATGATTTTTCGAGACATTTTGAAAAATTTATTTTCTCACTTTCATTTACACACAAATCAACAGCTTTCACAATAATATTGCCCCAGTCACGATCACCACTTACAGAGTTCATGTAGAGACGTTTAAGTGCAATTGTGTCAATTATTCCACGACCTTTATAAATTCTAGTCTGATTTGCAATACATTCAAGAACACAATTACCCTTTGGTGTTTCACCCGGTTCTAAATCTTGCAATTGTCGTTGAGTATTTCTTGCATATCTTGTTATGCAACTGCTATTAAGATGAGTATCAAAAACTCTTGGATAATCAAGACAACATTCTCTTATGTCCTGTAGGGAGGAAAAGTATTTTTTTAGAAAATTTATCATAGAAGAAAAATTCTATACTTTTCCACTTGGTGGATTATCAGAGCAAACCATTTGTGTCACAACATGTGCACAAAAAAGACTCAAAATTGCAAATTTTATTAAATATTTTTCCATAACTTTTCACTATAAAATATTAAACTAAAATGTTTTGATTTCTCGTATTTTCTGATTAAATAAAATGTACAACAACAAGGTCAACAAGTGCTTAACGAAGCGATTAATTATTTACTGTTAGAACAACAACTGCCGTTTATAGTTCTTCCGACAATTTGACATAAATAACCTCATTAATAAATTGCATTGAAATTGAACTTGACTAAAAAACAATTTTTTTTTCTCTCTCTTTAGATGTTTGGGAAAATAGCATTAAATAATGATGATGAAGGATCAGCAATAACACGCAACAATAATTTCCAAACATTTCCACAAGCTGTGCTTGTTCTTTTTCGTTCAGCTACAGGCGAAGCATGGCAAGATATAATGCTCGATTGTTCACAGCGTGATGATGTTCTGTGTGATGTTGAATCTGATTCTGGTCGATTTGAGAATGGTACATTGACTGGCAATCAGTGCGGTAACAACATTGCCTTTCCATATTTCATCTCTTTCTATGTTCTTTGCTCTTTTCTCATTATCAACTTGTTTGTGGCTGTCATTATGGATAACTTTGATTATCTTACACGTGATTGGTCTATTCTTGGTCCGCATCATCTTGATGAGTTTATTCGCCTTTGGAGCGAGTATGATCCTGATGCTAAAGGTCGCATCAAACATCTCGATGTTGTCACGTTACTGCGTAAAATTTCACCACCATTGGGCTTTGGAAAGCTTTGTCCACATCGTGTTGCCTGCAAACGACTCGTTTCCATGAATATGCCACTCAATAGCGATGGTACAGTGCTATTTAATGCGACACTTTTTGCTGTTGTACGAACATCATTGAAAATCAAGACTGAAGGAAATATTGATGACGCAAATGCTGAACTGCGTGCGACAATAAAACAAATTTGGAAACGTACAAGTCCTAAATTATTAGACCAAGTTGTTCCACCACCTGGAAATGATGATGAAGTGACAGTTGGCAAATTTTATGCAACTTTTCTCATTCAAGATTATTTTAGAAGATTTAAAAAGCGAAAAGAACAAGAAAGTCGTGATGGTGATTTAAATCAATGCAATACAGTGACATTACAAGCTGGATTAAGGACATTACATGAAGCTGGACCTGAGCTAAAAAGAGCAATTAGTGGTAATTTGGATGAATTGAGCGATGACAATCCTGAACCAATGCATAGAGTGAGTTTTATAACAAAAATTTAATTCCTCAATTTAAAAGATTAATTTTCTTTCATAGCGTAATCATACACTCTTTGGAAGTGTTTGGTCATCAATGAGAAAGCAAAAACCTTTCTCAAGAAATCGAATGTTGAAGCCAGTTGCAAATGGTAATAACAACAATAGCAGTAATGTTGTTAATAACAACACAATCAGTTTAGCTTCATCAATTGCACATAATATAACATCAAATACGGCACTAGGTAATGAATATATAGGCAATAATACTGCAAGTCAGCGATTGACTGAAGGACTTAATAACATCACAAAAAGCATTATGCAACAACGTGGAGTGCAACAGCTCGATATGCATGACGATATTCCTTTAAGACCACTTTTATTAAATGGAAATCAAAACAATTCTCAACCAGTACAGCCACAGACTGAGTGAGTAAAATTTTTTAAAAATTATTTGACATTTTTTACAGGTATCAAAATTGAAAAGAAAAAAAATTTGAGCACATTTTTCAGATTCACAGAAAATTTCTTTAATTTCACTTAGGCGGTAAAAATTTTTATATTTAGTGACACATTTTTGAGCACTCACTCACCAAACACTTTCATTTAGAAATTTATCTTTCACATTTCCACTAATTTAGCGATCACATAAAAAATTTAAAAAATTCCCAAAAACAAAAATTGCTTCCAAAAATTTAAATTGAATTATCTGTTGCAGCAAAAAATTTATTAAACGGGACTCATTTCTTCATCCGACCAATGGTAAGCAGAATGAATCTGAGGATATTTTTATTTATGATTTATTCTTGAGTTTGTTTTTGAAACAAAATTAATCTTACACCATCTGCTTACCTTTTTCATATGACACACACAAAACTATATTGGATTTTCTGCTATTTTTCATAAATTGTTGCATAAAATATTTGAGACAAAATTGTGCACATATATCAATTAAAGTGACAAATATATAAAGACTTCTTTTTACTAACATTAATTTTTATTTTTCGTTACTAACAAAGTTTTTTCTTTTTTGATGTTTTTTTTCTATTTTTTTTACTTTTTATAAATGAGAAGAAAAATTAGGAACCGAATGATTTTATTTTAATCGCGTTCTTTTCCATACTATGAAAGTTTTATTTAAATTTGAAAGTAAGACATGGCTCTTGACAACGGAAGTTGGTCACCGAGCCAAAAGATAATCCGCAAATATATGAAGAAAACAATGCAGATTTTATCAAATTAATCCGCGAATACTTATAAAAATTTTAATCTGCAGATTAATCAACTTAAATCCACCGAGTTTTCTTCGGATATCCGCGAATTATCCTAGAAACTTTTTTTTCATTTCTACTTTTGATTTTTTTTTTTAAAAAATATATTTCGATTAAAAATTGATCGAAAACTGAGAATTTTGAACGAGATTTTCTTCCGGATTTCCAAAAGTTCAAAAAATAAAAATTTTAGTTTCATTTTTAAAAATAACTCAATAAACAAAAATTTAACTTTAAAATACTTTGCACAATTTCTCAAATTTGGTCAAATTGATATTTCTTTTTTACGAAATTTAAATACAAAAAAAAGTTTGATCGCTTTTAGATGCTCTCTCATGTGATGCTCTTAGTGATGATTTAGAAATTTTATTAATTGCACATTGAGAATTTTTTTACAAGACACATAAAAAACACAAAAATTTCTTAGTGAGTAATATTTGAAAAATGAGCTTGAAGTCAATTTTTGCTTGTTTTCTGTGTTTCTGATCGGATGAGAAAAATGAAGACTAGAAAATCAAAATTTATAAATAAAATTTAGAGTCCAAATTGAGAGCGACACAAATCAGCTGTTGCGATCGCAACTTTCAACACAATCGTCAGTATCAAGCTGTGGTGAAAGTTCATCTTATAAAGGACCACATAGACAGCGATTGCTGCTCTTCCGCTACAGTCGTATGAATCAACGTGGACATAATAATTTGGAAAGTTTAATACAAAAATCAGCAAATTCTGCATGTCATAGTGTCATAAGAAGAGGAAGTTCTTTGGACACACCGCCAATACCACCGGAAAGAACAAAAAGATTTAGAATTAGAAAGGACAATCAATATCAATCAATGATTGAAGATAATTCTGTTGATTCTGATGGATCTAATATGACTTCTGTCACTACAACAACTACTGGTGCGAAAAATATTTAAAATTTAAACTTTTGTTATATATCTACTGAAATGAAAGTTTTGTTTGAAAATTTTAAGTTTATAAAAGTTTTTAAGCTAAAATGTGCAATTTATTTCAATTAAATTAAAGAAAATTAAATTTTTCCGTTATTTTTTGAAAAATATGTTGCGCAACAAATGTTGCATGTGACAAAAATTGAAAAAATACGTTAAAAAATTATTTTTATTTTATTAATGAAAATGTCGAACAAATAAGTTTATATTTTAATTAATTCTGTTATTATTAAAATTTTTATATAACAAAACTTTCATTTTACAACGATATCAAAAAACATCAAATAATAAAATTATGAAAAAAATCACAGCCTCATCAGCATCATCTCCACCATCGGCAACTCATACTCGTCATCATCACAGTACACCATCAGCTCACCAACGTCAAATGCAATTTCGAAAAAGAATTCAACAACAAAAAATTGCCACAAGCGCAATGATGCGAGTTCAACATCAAAACAGATCTGATCCGTCATCATCTGATGATTGCATGTCAACTCAAGCAACTCCACAAAATCATGGTGTAGCAACAGGAATTCATATTGCACATAATAAAACAATTGCACCAGCTGGATTAATTTCTGAAACATATGAAATGAAAAATTTGTCATCATTTGATTTGAAACATCAAATTATACGACAAGAAGATTCAGTAAAGACAGTTTCAACTGTTAGTCCATTTTCACATGACGACACAATTGAGACAACTTTGTCAATACGTGACTATGATGATGACGTTGATGAGGTCAAGTACAAACGTTCGAGGTCATTTCATGGAAAAGGTGCAGCTCCCAAGACTCCATTCTCTCGATGTCCATCGATGTCGCATTGCTGTTGTCACTCTCTCTATATATTTTTTCTCTCTATCTCTCTCTCTCTCGATGACTGCATGTTTTCACATACACAAAACTCAATATATAAAAAATGTCTAAAGAAATTAGGAAAATATTTGCATGAAACAAAAATAAAATCGAGAAAATTGGAGATGAGAAAATTTTTCTGTAAATTCATTGGCAAAATGTGTCTATATATTTGAATGTTTGTGTGTATGTGGCGATATTTTGTGTCTATCTATGCTACTAATTGTATATCAATATTGATGTTTGAAATTTGATGTCTATCCAACTAACTTTGATAATATTCTCTCTCTAGGTAGCTTAAATATCAATGTCTATCTGATTTTGTCTATTGAGATTTATTTGATTGTTTACTGAAAATTGCTGGAATGATGATTATGCATAATTTGATGGAAAATAGGAAAATATTTGTTTTGAAATTTATGATGTGGAAAATATTCAAAATTATATAAAGCTAAGACAATTTTGAAAGAGAAACATTTTAATTCAGTATATTTTAATTAAATCTTACTTTTAAGCTTGGATTTAATATTTTAACTTTAATATTCGGATCAAAAAATTTAAATCAAGATTAAAAATTCTTTTTCTTACCTAATTAAATTTAATCTAGGCAGATTTAATAAAAAGTATGCCAAAAAAGTTGTGCTTACTTCACAAAGGTTTTTTTTCTGAAATGAATATCAATGAATCGTTTTTAAAACTTCCATATAACATCAAAGTAAATTATTAAAAAATGTTTATTTAAAATCAAATTTGCATCATCAACAGCATCAAAAAATATCAAATAAATTTTTTATTGTGTATCTAAATGTCCTCTGCTGCTAATCTATCGCAATCTCAATTAACTATAAAAAAAACTATTTGTAAATATTCTCATCTTTGGATATCTCATTGTCGCTCTAATGGCAATAATGGTGAACTCTCTGCACATTTTATCACCATTATTGTCACACCTTTGACTGTCTATCTGATGTTTAAACTTTCACCTTGTAATCGCTTACTGACTTTATTTCTTTTTTATTGAACTTTCTTCTTACAGCAGTGATGGAAAGGAACGGTATTAATCAGCGTGCCATTCAATCAACACCGTCAAGTCCACAAGGTACTCGTCCTAGTGGCTTCGGAGTTGTTGGATCTGCTGAGAGTCTTGTTGGAAGGGTAAATAAAAATTTAAAAATATTTTTTAGAAATTTTAATTTTTTTATCAAAATAAATTAAGGTGTTAGCACAACAAGGTTTAGGCAAATACTGCGATGAAGAATTTGTTCGTTATACATCACGTGAAATGCAAGAAGCACTTGAAATGACGCAGGAAGAAATGGATCTTGCGGCACATCAGCTCTTACATCAGGATCAACAACCAGCAATTATGCCACCACAACAACCGCAATATCCAAAAGCGCCACCTCGTCAGCGTCGCTCTGACAATTTATAGCACGTTCATCTCTCTTGATTGGCTCACTTCCTGATGATATGAATCTAATTTGCCGCTAAAACTTTTGTTTTCGAGTTTTTTCTGCATTTATGATTAAAATTTTTTGTTAGCAGATGACAAACTACCTTTAGGGAATAATAACATTTTTTGTAACTTGGTAAAAATATTTTGTACATTTAAATTTGAAATAACACAATGGATAAAAGACTCTACACTGAAAAGAATGAAAATTGAGAAAACTTATAATCAAAAGAAATTTTAGATAAAAATTGAAGAATTTTTAAAGAAAAAATTGAGTGGTTTGAAATTTTTCGTAATAATTTTAATGAGTGGATTAAACCAAGGATTATTTGTTAACTCAGTGACCTAGAAACAATTTTAATATCATTTTTATCTCAATTTATTAAACTAACTTACGTTAATTTATTGCGATACTGAAAATTTATCAAATGATACAAAATTATGATCTTTGATTATCTTAGTAAAATGATATCATTAAAATTAATAATTCTTTGATTTAATCTCATTAAAATCTATTAAAATGAAATATTTATGCCTTGAAGTTTATTTCCAAATAATTTAAATTTTGATTAGCTCTATTTGAACCGCTGTTGTCACATCAATAAATCATTTTTAAAATGATGATTTGATATAGAAAAGTTTTTAATTTCTAAACGTGTTATGACTTAAAGTCAAGGCTGAGACGATCCTAAAAATGATGAATTGTTTTATTTTTCTCTATGCTGTTTCTATTTTCTGGTTTTTATTTGAATTTCAGAAAAAATTTTATCTAACTATTTTTTTCAAGGTCTGAGAATTTTTTTTGATATTTTGCATCAAGATACTATTTTTTAAAAAAAAATAAAAACTTTAAAGAATGGACTTTTTTTTAAAATAACTTTAGTTTTAAAATGATAGCATGAAGCTATGCAGTCCTTTCTGATTTTCATTTCTTATGCTCATAGCTTTTTTTAAAGCTGTCATTAAATTTTTTATGATCTTCAAAAATAGCCAAAAAAATATCAAAATCATCAAAGAATATCAAAAAAGTTCTCTGGCTTTGATTTTTTTTAAATTTCATCAAGTGTCCAAGCTTTGTTTAAAATATATAAAAGTTGATTTCAATAACAAAATTTGTTTATAAAAAAAGTCAACTCAATTACAAATCCTACTTAAACATTTTCTTTTCTCAGAAAATATTAAATATTTTTTCTTTTTTATTTTTAATGCCGATAAACAAAAATTTACTTTCGAAAATTTCAAACCACTTCAATTATGTCAAAAATATCCTAGCAACAAGAAATTGTTGAAAAGAATTATTTTAGCAATTTTTAGAGTTCTAGGTCACGGAGCCGACGGATATTCCGTAGATATTAAAGGATGGTTTGGCATTTAGTGATCGCCTACTCTAGTTCCTTAATTAAAAGTAATTTATAGGTCACTAAGCCGTAAAAATTATTTGATGCAGAATTCTTTCGCAGAAAATTCTGAAGAATTCTGTCGGTTGAGTGACCCTCAAACATAAAAGAAAATTGAATTTAAAAATTTAGTTAGATTTAAATTAGAAGAATTTGAAACTTTGAAAAAAAATATTTACAGAATGTTAAATTTTATATTCAATTGAAAAGATTTTTAATTATATTCTTTAAAAAATGTTCATTTATTTATAATTCTTTGAAATTTAATCCATATCTAGCTAAAAAAAATTTACATTTCAATTTTATTTATTATGCAAAATCTTAGCAAATCAAATTGTTGTAGTCACTTTAGATAAATGAAAAAACATTGCAAAATGAAAGTTAATGGAAAGATTTAAAGGAATGAAGCAGGAAAAGAATTTAAAAATGAATGAATACAATTAAAAATTAGAATTTAAAATTTTATTTCACATTTTTTAATTTCTTTTTTTTTTAAATTCTGCTCAATAAAATTTGACACAAGGAGACATTTGAAAAAAATTGAAACAAGAAAAAAGTTTATACTGATAAAAACATAAATGCATACTTACCTAAGAGATAAAATTTTGTAGCACTTTAATACTAAAATGTAACTTAATAATGAACGGTTAACAACTTTGACTACTTTTTTCAAAAAAGAAAAAACTTTTTTATTTCTCTATATAAAAAAATTATAGACATTTTTGTATAAAAGGAAAAAATCAAACTGAATAAAGAAAAAAAAAATTAGTCGTAGATATGTCGAAAAATAAAAATTAAATTTAGAAAAATTTCTATAAAAAATCCGACTTTGATGTATGAGGAAGCGAGCATAAATGCAGACAGAGACTTTTTATAATAAATGTTGAATGTTCTTTCAATTTGCAATCGTAAACGGGGGAAAAATTAAATAAATTTAGCTATATTTAATATTTATATAATATAAATTATATTTGTGAAAGAGAAAAAATCTAAATTTGTTAATTGTTGTTCTTTTTTGATAAAAATGACTTGAGAAAATCAAATTAGAAAAAAAAGCGTAGTTTTGTGGTTGATGGATTCTTTTTTGTAAAATTGTTTTTATTTTAAAGATGAAAATTTTTAATTTATGAAGAAATTTTTAATTCTAAAGTAATTTTTATAAAATGACAGTAGATTTTGGCTACAGCAGTCACTGAAAAATTTATAGCCATGACAAATTTTTTTAAAAGCTGCTTAGGATTTAACAAATCTTGATCTGTAGTGACATTTAAATAAAATAATTCAGTCAACCAACCGACATTTTTCTTAGAAAAAAACCTGGAAAAATCCGCGGTTAATCGCAGACAATCGGACAAAATTGTCGGTTTAAATGACCATGAACTAAATTATTTTGTGATTCAAACCAAACATTTTAATTTTTTTTTTTAGAAAAATAAAATTTTCATCTTTAAACTAAAAACAATTTTATGTCAAAAAATGTCACTGAAAAAGAAAATTCCCAAAAATTGTCCCAAATTTTTTAATTTAAAATTTTCTATATTTTTTGTGAATTAGAAGACAAAGTATAGAAAGAAAGGAAAAAAATTATAAACTCCGTCCAACGATGTTGAACATCCGTGAAAATACAAAAAAAAAAACCAAAAAAAAAAAAATTTGATAAATGGAGCGATTTTAAATGTAGACTTTAGATGTTGTTTCATACACCAATACACAAAATACACTTAACATACACTCGATACACACACAAAAAATCCTCACAACACCCATTGAAAGAAAATTGTGCTGAAAATTCTTAGAATGAAAAAAAAAAACATTTTCTATAAAACCTGTTGTTGATGTTGTTTGTAAAGTTTAAAAAAGAGATGATTGGCAGTGAAGCAAGGAATACTGGTCATATTTGTAGGATTATCATTCGAAATTAGGACCAAATATTTAATGCCAGTCTGTTCCTGCTGTTTAAAAATTATTTGATTAAATCACATACATAAAAAACATGTTATTGTCATTGCTATAAAAAATATTTGATACGGGATAGATTGTAAGTTTATAAAACGTTTCATTTGAATTAAATTTAAAATAAATTTTTGTTCATTAAAAATTTTGTTTGCTTATAAAATTTTTATCTATAATTTAGAAAAAATAAAAAATTTTGTAAATTTTCTTTTAAAAATAATGAAAAACAAAATAATTTTTATGTCAACATGAAACAATAAATTGTCATACGATAGCAAAAATAATGAATCCTAAAATTTTTTGAAATATAAAAAAAGTTATCAATTTTTTGTATTTGTAAAAATAAATGAATTATTTTGTTCAATTATTGAAAATAAAAAAAAAGTTGAAAAATAAAAATGAGGAGAAATTTGTTTTGTTATTTGAAAATGTCTAGAAAATTTGTATTAGATGTCAGAATTTACAAACACGTAATGCCTACCATTTTTTCGGGCAAAAATAAAATCAACATCAAATAAATCTTTTTATAAAATATAAAAAAGTTGTAACGGTTAAAAAATTTAAAAAACTTTATAAAGTTTTCCACCCTTCACAAAGTATTTAGAGACAACAAACAAGGAATGAAAGCTACGTCAGCCATAGAAAAATCTTTGAGGCCCTCACAGACACAGTCAAAAGTGAAGTAAACGAAAAAGGCCAAAAAAAATTTTAATTCAAAATAAATTCGCTGTGCTTGAAATTAAAAAACTTTTTGAAATTCTCAAGTAAAGTTTAAAAGTAGCCAATGATGGTCATTGATATAAAACTAGTGAAGTGAAATATGCAGAAAAGTTCGCGTAAAAAGTTTCAATGAAAAAAAGTCAACCAAACAATTCGTATGGAAATTGAGTGAAAATTAATCAAAAAAAGAATAAAGCGCATTAAAATTTAGTGCTTGCAAGTGAAAAACAAAACAATTCTGTTGCATTTCAGTGAGAAAAAGGTGCAAAAAGAAAAAAAATTTGCAGTTAAATTGATTGGCCGCGCGGCCGTGTTTGCGTGTTTAGTGTTAGTGAGAACGGCCGTTCGAAGGCTGCTGTCTGTTTTCAAAAAAAAATTACAAACACATTAAAACATTTCTGTTGAGTAGCGAGCATGTTAAAGTGGAAGAAAGTTACAAACACTTCAGGCCCACAGCCGAGGTAAAAAAAAACAAAATACGGGCCGAAAAAAATTTATTTTAAAAAAATATTTTAATTTTTAGACCACGGCATGGACATCGCGCCGTTGCTATACGTGAACTTATGGTGGTCTTTGGTGGCGGCAATGAAGGAATTGTGGATGAACTTCATGTCTACAACACATGTAAGTACATGCCTGCATTTGTATGTGTGTAATATTTTTTTTTGTATTAGTCAATTGAGGACGCCATTGGCCCGGCTTGTCATTCTCGGTCGTTCTATCAACCCGGCCAACCATTGTTGTTGTTTCACACTGATGGAATTTTAGAAGAAAAAAAATATTTTTTTTGTATGACTTGAAGAAAAAAATTTTCTTCTTTTTAAGCGACTTTTTACTATTCGTTGTGTGTTACGAGCGTAAAAATTTGCATGTTATGGTGAATGATGTATGAGAGAAAAGAACGAAAATTTTATTAAATTTATGAATAGATGAAAGAAAAATAATTTTTTGACTTTTTTCTTTTCTTTTTAGACACAAATCAATGGTGAGTTTTAATTTTTTTATTATTTATTTTTTAAATTTAAATATTTTAGTGTGAAAATTTACAAAAATGTTTTAAAATATTTAAATTTAAAATGATAACTAAAAATTTAAAAAAAAATTCAAAGCTACTTTTTGGAAAAAAAAAATTTCAAATAGAGTTCGGCACTTGCATACTTACTTGACATAGAGACTTGACTAAATGAATGCAAGTTGACTTACAAAAAATGTCTCTAAATCATTCAAAATTTATCAAATTTAGTCAAAACTTTGTAAACTATAAAATCATTGTATTTCATACAAATATGGCAAATTTCAACAAAATTGAATAAATTTTGAATGAATCAGAGACATTTTTTTAAGTCAACTTGCATGCATACAAGTCAAGTATTCATGCAAGTGCCGAACCCTAATTTAAAATAAATTAATTAAATTTTTTAAATTTCCAAATAAATTTAGTTTGTATTTATTAATAAAATAATATAAAAATTCTGCCATTTTTAGGTATGTGCCAGCAACAAAAGGAGAAGTGCCACCAGGATGTGCAGCTTATGGATTTGTTGTTGATGGAACAAGAATTTTAATTTTTGGTGGCATGGTTGAATATGGAAAATATTCAAATGACCTTTTTGAACTTCAAGTAAAAAACAAACTTAATAAATTCTTTTACACAGCAAACTCAATCAATTTTTTTATTTTTTTCTCATAGGCTACAAAATGGGAATGGAAAAAAATTCGACCACAAGCTGTAAGTAAAATTTTTTATTAAATTTTCTAAATTTATTAAAATTTGATTATTTTTAGCCATTTTCTGGAGATGCTCCATGTCCACGTTTAGGCCATTCATTTACACTTGTTGGTGACAAAGTTTTTCTATTTGCTGGTCTAGCAAATGAGTCAGATGATCCAAAACACAATATCCCAAAATATCTCAATGACCTTTACATCCTAAATACAAAAAATGGCAATTACAGTTGGGAAATACCAATAACATATGGAGAATGTCCACCACCTCGAGAATCACATACAGCAATAGCATGGAATGACAAATCAACTGGTCGCAATTATTTAGTCATTTATGGTGGCATGAGTGGTTGTCGTTTGGGTGATTTGTGGATTCTCGATATTGAAACGCTCTCATGGAGCAAACCAAAGTGCTCTGGAACACCACCATTACCTCGATCATTGCATTCAGCAACATTAATTAATGACAAAATGTAAGAATTTTATAAAAATTTTTTATAAAAATATTTTAAATTTTCCCAATTTTTTAGGTATGTTTTTGGTGGATGGATTCCATTAATAGTTGACAATTTTACATGCGAAAAAGAATGGCAATGTACAAATACACTTGGAGTTCTTGATTTACGTTCAATGACATGGGAAACTGTTGATATTAATGTTGAACCATCGCCAGGTGTTGAAGTTGATGACATACCAAGAGCAAGAGCTGGTCATTGTGCAGTTGGCATTCATGGAAGGCTTTATATTTGGAGTGGACGTGATGGATATCGAAAGGCATGGAATAATCAGGTAAAAACTTATTTTTCTAGAAATTTTTGTAACGTATTTTAATTTTTTGAAAATTATTAATTTTATTTTTTAGGTCCGGGTGAGCGAACTTTCTTCGCAAATGCGCAAAAGATTTCTTCTTCGAATAAAAATTTTAATGAGGAAGAATTTCTGAAATTTGCTTAAAAATTTTTACTCAAAAATTTAACTTGAATTTTCTTTAAATTTAGGTTTGTTGTAAAGATCTTTGGTATCTTGAAGTTGGTCCACCATCACAAGCTCAAAGAGTTCAATTGATAAGAGCTAGTACATCAGCACTTGAACTTTCATGGACATCCATCCCAAATGCTCAATATTATATTCTTGAAGTTCAAAAATTACCACCAGCACCACTCAATGAAAAACCAACAACACCATTGAAGGAAGAAAATGAAGCAAAACCATCGCCAATAACTTCACCAACATCTATTGCCTCACCTATAACGTCTCAACCTAAAATCATTTATCAACCATCACCAACAGGTGATAAGAAACCCATGATCATCCTACAACCGAAGAAACCCCTTCAAATACCAACAGTTCGTGCTCCAACAGTTCTCAAAGTTATGCCATCAGGATCACAAACCACCACAACGACACCAATCAAAGTTGTACAAAAACCAGCAACCATCACACCAGCAAATGTCATTCGACCATCATTTACAGGCAATGTTATTAAACTTATGCCAGGAACAATTTTAAGTGGCAATAAAATTATTATGAAACCAGCAACAAGTGGAACAGTCATTACAAAACCTGCAACACCACAACAAATTATTGTACAAAGGCCAGGAATGACAGTCAATACAGCTGGTGCGATAAAATTAAATACAGTTCAAGCACCAAGAATTGTATCAACTACAACACAAAGGCCAATGAATATGACAATTGGTGGACGAACAGTCACATTACAACTTGCTGGACAGAAAAAAGTTACACTTGTTAATGCAGCACAAGCAACTGGAAGTACACCTAAAATTATTATGATGCCAGCAACATCAAGTGCACAAACAACAGTTCAACAACAACAACAACAGCAGAAAAATACACAAATTGAACAACTCGATGGCGCTGATGTTGATTTTCAAATTGATCAACTTGATGGAGCAGTTGATAATGAAGATGATATTGAAAGTCAAATAAGTACAGTAAAAATTGAAAAACATGGCGATGGTGAAGATGTTAAAGTGACAACAAGTGGTGCTGGCGATAAAATGGAAGAAAATGAAGCTGCTGCCATTTTGAGTACAATCAGTGAAGTCAGTCAACTTTCATCGCATTCCGTTAATACGCACATTGCCATGCATGATGAAAAGTAAGTTTACAAAACTTAAATTTTTCAAAAAATTATTAAATTTGATTTTTTTAGAGCACTACGGAATTCACTAAATGAAAATCTTCTCGCCTCACCAATTATCTCAAATTCCTCAAATGATTTCAATGGTTCAATTGAAAGTTATGGTCGTCAACATTCACTAGACGCATTGGCAGCTGCAGCAATGCAAGCATCAAATAGCAAAGCTGTTGCAAATCTCTCACAAATTACAGAAATCAAAACAAAAGAAAATAGCAGCAATTCAGAAAGTGACAATGGTGAAAAATGGATGGTTGTTGGAATTTTCAAAACACTTACACAAAATGTTACACATTATGTTGATTATCAATGGCGTGATAATCTTGATAAATTGACTAGTGAAAATATCCCTGATTTATCATTGCTTGAAAAAATTCCGATTGAACAGGGACGAACATATCGATTTAGAATTGCTGGAATTAATGCTTGTGGTGTTGGAAAGTTTAGTGAGGTAAAAAGAAATCATTTTGATTTTTTGATCAAATTTTAAATTTCAAATTTTTTTACAGCCAATTCATTTCAAAACTTGTCTTCCTGGCTTCCCTGGTGCACCATCTGGAATTAAAATTACAAAATCACAAGACGGTGCTCATTTAAGCTGGGAACCACCAAGTCAATCAAACTCACAAGGTGAAATCACTGAATATTCAGTCTATTTGGCAGTTAAAGATCCAAATCCGTCTAAAGCAACACAACTTGCATTTACACGAGTTTATGTTGGTCGTGAAAATCAATGTGATGTTAGCAATGATTTGATCAAAACAGCTCATCTTGATTCAACTAATAAACCAGCAATCATCTTCAGAATTGCTTGTAGAAATGAAAAAGGTTATGGACCAGCTTGTCAAATTAAATGGCTTCAAGGTAAGAGAAAAATTTCAAATTAGGGTACGGACTTGCATGCAAATTTTTTGTCAAGTTGACTTAAACAAAAATGTCTTTAATTCATTCAAATTTCAATTAATTCATTTGAAACCCATAGAAAAATAAAGAATCAGTGACTTTCATAAAAATTTGCTAGATTTCCAATGAATTAAATAAAATTTGAATGAATTAAAGACATTTTTGTTTAAGTCAACTTGACAAAAAATATCAAGTAAAATATGAATGCAATTTTGAACTATATTTAAAAATCTTTTTGCATCAATTAAAAATTTTCTTTCTAATTTAACAGATCCATCAACAAAAACAACAACAACACCAGCAGCTGGTACAGCCATAAAGCGAACAACAATGATAGCAACTCAACAGCAACAAAAGCGCTTCCGAACACAGTAAAAAGTAAATAAATTCATCAATATTCAGGACTATTGTAATTAGAAAGATTTCATGAAAGAAAATTATGAAAATTTTTGATGATTTTGTTTGAAGTTTTTTTTGAGTTGCAAATGGAAAAATTCATTTCGATATTTTACTGTTTTATCATTTTAAGAATTTCTTTTAAATTTAATAATTTTTAAAGGAATCATTTTGAATTTTGAGGAATTTTACAAAAAAGGAGACATTTGTAAAAAGGAGTTTGTAAAATTCTGAATTTCACTGTCTATTAATTAATTTACAAATGATATTCTTGAGCAATCATAACTCAAGTTTATGAAACCATAAAATCTTTTTAATTTTTTTGTTCTCTAATCTAATTTAGTCTAAGTAAAACATGAAAAATTAACTCATAAATTACATTTATAAAGTTTGTAAATAATAACTGAAAAAACTATTAAATTTAATTGAAAATAAATCAAGGAAATTTTTCTGTTTATTTGAAATATTATTAAAAATCATATTAATAATAAAGAAATTTTTTGCTTATAAAAATTTTAAAAAATATGTTTCAATTTTTATTTTGCTTTTTTTTACACAAATTTTGAATTAAAGATCAAAAAGAAATTTTTTCCAAAGTTTAAATTTTAAAATTTTTCTCTTACAAATCATACAACGTAAAACTTTGCAGATACCATATCTAATTAAGATCAAAATAAATCTCTTTTTTAATTAAGAATCGTCACTTGCATGTATACTTGACTTTTATGTGCATAGTGACTTGACTAAATGCATGCAAGTTGATTAACAAAAAACGTCGCTACATCATTCAAGATTTATTTAATTTCCTCAAAGTCTTGCATATTTAAATAAAAGTCAATGGTTTTTAAGTTTGCAAAATTTTGACCAAATTAAAAAAAATTTGAACGATTAAGAAAATTTTTTGTAAGTCAACTTGCATGACTTTAGTCAAGTCATAAGTCAAGTATACATGCAAGTGCTGAACCCTGTTATTAAAGCACCACGCAAATTATAAAAAAATTATGTTGATATCATAAAATGCCAATTTTCAGATCTATTCAGATTTTTATTCATCATTATAATAAATTTTCAAATGAAAAAAATTCATTTAACTTGACAGTCGTTGAATACTCCATTCTTGTTGACATAATGGACATCTGTTTGATTGTTTCACCCATAAACTGAATAAATATTGAAAATGTAAGTATTAAAATAATTTTTAATAATGTTAGTTATTCACCTAATACAGCAGTGATGGAAACTGTGATTGCATTCACCCCAACAAACTATAAAAAATAAATTTTCATAAAAATTATTCAAAGTTGTTTATAGAAATCTAAACTTACCAACACAAGTAACATCTTTATTAGTAGCATCTTTTTTAGATTCTGCTTGACATCTTAAACATGCATCCATGACCTAGTATAAAAAATTTAAATTAAAAACTTGAAATTCATTCAGTCAATGAACTTTTTTTTAAGCAACAAACAAAAAATTCATAAAACTTTTGTAATTCTTACTTGAACTCGACATATAGCACAAGTATCTGTTGAACAATCCCATGACCACATAGCCACACTATTCCATCTTTTTAATGTAAACATTTTTTCTGGTTTTGTTTGATTTTCGCTATCAGAAATTTTATCTTCTTCATCCATGTTTTATTTTGTCAATTTTCAGTCTTTTCAGATATTTTTTGAAATATTTTTGTCTTTTCCGACCTCTAAAATTGAGATTTTCTTTTAAAAACTTTCTTTATAATTTTTTGTTGCTTTAAATTTCAATTTATCCGCAAAAGGGGTACAAAAGATGTTTTTTAGGGACACAAAACTTTTTTTTATTTTTTGTTATTATTTACAAGTTTTGTAAAAAAGAAATTTTGATTTTCAATTAATTTTTTATTTATCAAAAATGTCAGTTGATACAAAAGAGCAAATAGAAATAATAAAAATCAAAGAAGAACCACCAGATGAAAATTTTATAATTGATTGCAATCCATGGGCAATAAAGCAAGAACCAGAAGAAGACTTTGAACTTAAATTACAAGAAAAATCAGAAAATGAAAAATCACAGCAGCAAAAAATCCAAAAACTTGTGATATTTCCTAAAGATTATGAACGTTCTATGCCATTTTTCTGTGAAATTTGTGGAAAAAGATTCTGTGAAATTGAAATGCTAAAAAGCCACGCAAACATTCATGAAAAAATTGTAGAATGCAAATTATGTGGAAAACGACTGCAACCAAAAAATCTAAATTTTCACATTCGAACTGAACATAAAAATGATGAAATTTTTAAATGCCCAAAATGTTATGCTTCATTTAAAATTAAATCAAATATGCAGCAACATTTAAAAAGACATGAAATGAAATTTGTTTATAGGATTGAAAAATAAATTTTTTATTATTAAATTCCATGAATTTTTCTTATTTCTTTATCAAAATATTCAACCATTTCAGCAAAATCTTTGTAACCAGAAATTTTAATTGCATCGTTTTTATTCAAGAATTTAAATTCTGTATGTTCATCAGAAAGTGTCGGCATATGCTGAGGATTTTTTAATTGAGCAAGCCAGTAGATCACAACTTTTGGTTTTCCTTTAACTTGATAATTTAGAGTTTTATTTAAATCTTTGTAAATTATCAAATCATCTTCATTATAGCCTGCTTCTTCATGAGTTTCACGAAGTGCTGTTTCATAATCTGATTCACCTGGATCAACCTTTAAAAAATAAAAGTTCAATTAATTGACAAATTTTTACATAATTAAAAAATAACAAAAATTTTAAGAAAGCAAATAAACTGAAAAAAGCATCAATTTATTACCTAACTGAAAATTCAAATTTTCAATGATTTTAGTTGTTTAAAATTAGAATAAAATTATTTTTTCACTTACATGACCCTTTGGTGGTGTCCAATGAAAATTTCCATAACTAGCTTTCATTAATAAATATTGAATTTCATTTGATATCAAACGATAAATTAAAAATCCTGTTGCTCTTTTTGCTGTCATTTTTTGTACACAAAGTTCTTTGTTTTCTATGCTTTAAATTTATGTAAATTTTTAAAGTTGATTTGTTTACCTTTTGAAAGAAGAAAAGAAACATTTTTTGCGTCAATTGAGATTTGTGACCAGAAAATTTAAAAAGGAAGTTTTTGTAAGAGAAAACTACCTGTTGAATGAACTTTATTTTCAGGTTTATTCATGTATCGCTTTATTTATGCTTTTTTGCGCTTATCTGAGATTTTTAGCTATAAATTTTTGTAAGTCAACTTGCATGGATTGAGTCAAGTTAAGAGTCAAGTATGAATAAAAGTGCCAAAATCTAATTCTTAATTTATTCAACAATTTCTCTTAAAATTTTTAATAAATTTAAAAATCTCAAAACACTTTTTCAACTGCCAAAAATCATTTAAATTTCCCTCTAAAAATTTTTGCCCATCAATCTTTTTTTTTATTTACAAAAACAATCTTAAAAAAAAGCATGAAAAGTCATTTGTGAATTTATAAAATAATAAAAATTTATTTAAAATGTCAGTAGTGAAAATTAATTCAAATCAACTTCAAATAATGCAAGAATCATCAAATAAGTTCAAATGTCGTCATTGTAGTGAAATTTTCGAATACAAATCTCAATTGATTCTTCATGAAATAACTCACAAATCAAAAATAACATGTCAAGTATGTTCAAAGAAAATTTTCAAAGATAAAATCAAAGAACACATGAAAGTTCACTTGAAAAATAAAGCATACATTTGTAATTTCTGTGGTGATCGCTATGCAACTCGAAGTCTTTTACTTCCTCATTTACGATCACATTTGACATCAAAAGTCTTCAATTGCAGCAAATGTAAACGAGGATTTAATGATAAAAGGCATTATAACAATCATCTTTTGACTCATATTGAAGATCAACCATTCAAATGCGATTTATGTCCTAAAAGTTATAAGAGAAAGCAATTATTGGAATTTCACTTGATTGGTAAGAAATTTTGAGCAAAACTTTCAATTTTTCATGCTAAAAACTTCAAAATTTTTGTAATTTTAATCGATTAAATTTGTAATTTTAGGTCAACATCAAACTGAAAGAAAACTAAAATGCACAGCCTGTGATTTCACATCAAAAACTCTTGGTGAACTCAAAAAGCATCGTCTTGTCCATCTTAAAAATTTTGTCTGTGAAGTCTGCAAAAAGGAATTCAAAGAACGAAGATTTTTGAGAATTCACAATGAAGCTGTTCATGTTAAATCTTATGATTATCAATGCACGTTGTGTGACAAGAAATTTGTGACTGAAAATTATGTAAAAAGGCATTTGAGAGTGAAACACAAAGCTGATCTTTGTAATTTTAAAAATTTAAAAGATGAAGAAAATAAGAAAAGTAAAGAAAGAAGAGAAAGAAAGGCTGAAGTTTCTGATGAGATTAAAACTGTTGAAAAAATTAAAGAGGAAATTGAAGAAATTCCTGAAGTTTCTCAAAATGTGCTTGAAAATATCAAAAAAGAACCGAAAGATTTAGAATTAGAGGCAGGAATTATTCAAAATGGATCTGAAAATACAAATAAATTTCAAATGAGAAAAAGTTTCAAATTAGCAAAAAATTCTGAACTTTTAGAAAACTCTGAAAATTCAGAAACTATCATAAAGATAGAAAACGAGCACATCACAATAGAAAAAGAAAAAATTGAGATTCCAAAATTTATCAGACCAAAAATTCAAAAATTTTCATTTTCATCTTTTCTTTCACCATTTAAGAAGGAAATGCATGGAAAAGCTTTAGTCATAAATTCCTTTACCTGCACAATTTGCCAAAAATCATTTGAACATCAATCATCACTTTTAATACATGAAATGCAACATAGATTTGACAATAAATTCATTTGTGACATTTGTGGAAAGAAATTTAACGAAAAATTGATGCTTGAAGTTCACATAAATGTTCGACATGTCAATGTTAAAAATTTTAATTGCAATCAATGTGAATTTACCACTACAAAATATCAAAATTATCGAATTCATAAACTGACTCATCGAGAAATTTTATTTAAATGTGAAAAATGCAGGAAAAATTTCAAAAGTTTGGAATTATTAGAAGAACATAAAAAATTGGCTCATAAAATGAAAGACTACAATTGTGAAATTTGTGGAAAATTTTTCAAAACATCTTCGTATGTTTTAAAGCATATAAAATTGAGACATAGTTTATGAAAAACTGATTGGTTTTTATTTTTAATTTATTTCCCGTAAAAATGTTGAAAAATTAATTTATAAAAATTCAAATAAAAAATTGGAGTTAAAAATTTTTTATTAAAAATTTAAGGTTTTTCATTTGATAAAAATCAGAGTTGCTCTTGTTTTCATTATAAGATTTTCAAACGCAAGGACATTTTAAAGATTTCGGAGTAAATGGGAAACGACTCCATCCAGATCTATCTACAGAAGTTGAAGTTCCTGAACATCCCGTAGAGCTATAAATTGTGCACTTATAATTTCCACTAACAAATCCTGATACAAATGGACCTCCAACTAAATTGATGCAAGTGCTAGTACTTGTGACACCAATACAGTCGGCTTTTCCTTGTCTTTTACAAACATTCAAAACTCCACCACTATATGGCCATACACAAATGGCAAGTGAAACACCTGGATGATTAAAACAAATTTAATTTTAAATCTAATGTAAAAGTTTTAAAAACTTCACCAATTAATGCAGTTAAAACAAATAAAACTGCAAATTTGAACATTTTAATTTTTTAAGTAGTTTTTACTTACTGCTCGTCCGATAAACTTTAATTATCTTTTATAGTAAGAACTGGAATGATTTTTCTCCCACCATTTAGATACGACGCAAATTTACTATCACGAATTTAACCGAATAAGGTTTAAAATAAAGAATTAATGATAAGCAAATATTTTTAAATTTTTATTGCTCTAAAAACTAACTTTTAATTTATGTACTTGTTGATAAATCTAAGTAGAGACTTTTTTCGTAGTTTGAAATCGGGAATTCACCTTTTTTCTAGAAGAAATAAATAAACACAAAATTTATTTATGTACATTCAAAGACACTGAAAGATCTTTAAGATTTTTTAAGGATCTTTTGGGATCTTTAGCAATCTTTTGAAATTTTTGTGAGATTTTTGTATGGTTCGGTGACAGTCAAGTGTCGACGTCGGCAATTGTCAAGTAGCAATTCAAATTGATTTACTTAAAAATGTCTCTAGTTCAAATTTGGCAAATCAATATAAAAATCAATGATTCTTCAATTTACTAAAGTTTTGATCAAATTAAATTTCATCTAAATGAATTAGAGACATTTTTGAGTGAATCAACTTGAATTGCTACTTTACAATTGCCGACGTCGACACTTGACTGTCCATGTGCAAGTGTTGAACCATAGTTTATCATGATCTTTTTTCGAGTGTTCTTGTTTTATGCTTAAAAAGATCAAGCTTAAAAATGACATATTACTTTTGAGTCAGATCAATTCATTAAATAAGTTATAAGCAAAAACAGCATGTCAGAACATCTTCATCAGTATAGCAATTTAAAAGGACTTTTTTAACAATAAATTTAAAAATTTGAATATTTCAAAAAAAAAAAACAAAAATTTTTATTATTAATTTTAATTTCTTAATTACAAATCAAAGATTCTGAATTAAAAATTTATTCAACATTAACAAGTTGTTCAGCTTCTTCTAAAATTTCATATTCTTCATAAATAATTTCATTGTCATCAATGACAGTTTCAACATCATCATCTTCAGTTGTTGGATAATCTTTTTTTGAAAAATGTTTCCTCATGTGTTTACCTCGACCAGATTTTGTTTGAAAAATTTTATTACAAATATTACAAGGATATTCAACAACTCGATGACTATATTCATGATTTGTCAATTCTTTTTTACTTTTATATTTATTTCCACAAGTTGAGCATTCAAAAATTTCACCAGTATAATGTTCAAATGAGTGTGCACTCATGTCACGTCGTCGATAGAAAGTTGCAGGACATTCTGGACATTGATAACTAACACCACGATCTTTTGGTTCATGAACTGCATCATAATGTCTTTGTAATGCTCGCTCATATCGCTCCTTTTTACCACAAATACTGCATTCAAATGGTTTAATTTGTGCCTTTTCTGAATGTCGATTTATCATGTGACTTTGAAGACCTCGTTCGAGAATAATTTTAGCACAAACTGGACATTTGACATAAGTTTTCACATCGCAATGAATTGAATCTTTATGATACAACATATCACAACGTCTTTTGAATTTTTTATTACAAAGTGGACATTCAAATGGTTTTGTTGCATTATGCATACGTTTAATATGAGTTTTAAGATCATAAGGTGAATTTGTAGCAAATCGACAACCTTCATGTGTGCATTTAAATTCACGAAGATTTTCATGTGATTTCTTATGAATTCCAAGAAGATGTGCTGTGATGTATCGTTTACCACATTGATCGCATTCAAAGCGTTTTTCTTTAGACGAATTTTCATTTATTTGATGCTCTCTAGCACAATGTTGCTTAAGTGCATGCATATTTGGAAAAGATTCATCACAATGTTGACATTTTTGACTTTTTTCCTTATAATGAGTTAATAAATGTGATGTAAGATTCGCTTTTGTTTCCATTTTAATACCACAAATGTCACACATAAAAGAAACATTTGTTCGTTTTTGAAAATTATTTGGACGATAAGGCAATTGTGGAAGAACATTTGGAAGTTTTCTTTTGATAATTCGACCACTAGAACTGGTCACAATTGGCTGAATTTCTTCTACTTCATAAACTTCCATTGGTTCTTCAGTAACTTTTGAGATTTCAATTTTCTCAACTTTTGGTTTTCGTCCTGCTTTCTTTTTTACTGTAAATTCTTTCTTAATTGTAATTTCTGGCTCAAAAGTTTCTTCCTCTTCTTCAACATCCTTTTTTGGATTTACTGTAATTTCTTGCAATTGAGCTTTAGCAATTCGTGCAATTTCTTCTTTGGTCAAAACATCAGCAAGTGACTCTGATGGTGGTCCTTTACATCTTCCCAATTTCTTATGTTTATTCAGTCCTGTTATAAATGTAAACATTTGCTTACAAACATCACATGAAATTGACTTCTTTCGATGAACATTCATATGAAGATCCAAAAGGGATTTTTTCTTGAAATTTTTACCACATTCCTGGAAATGAAAATTAAAATTATTTTAGGTAAAAATAGTGAAATTTCAAGATAAAAAAGTACTTATTATGTTCAAAAATGTTAATTTTGTGGAAAATTTTTATCTACTCAAGTTCAGCACTTGCATGAATACTTGACTTGCATATTCATAATAACTTGCCTATTTTCATGCAAGTTGACTTAAAAATTGTCTCTAATTCATTCAAATTTTATTCTAATTTTAATCTAAAATTTGCAAATTTAAATTTAAGAATCATTGACTTTCATACGAATTTGTCAAATTTTGAGGAAATTAAATAAAATATGAATAAATTAGAGAAATTTGGTAAGTCAAGTTGCATGTATAAAGTCAAGTCACAAGTCAAGTATGTATGCAAATGACAAACCCTAATTATATTTTGAAAAGAAATTTTTAGAGAAAAAAAGATCCAATAGCAACTGGCTTCAAAAAAAATTCTTACCTCACAAGTATGAATAACTCCACTAAAATGATTTAAAATCTTATGACTCATTAAGTCATCACGAAGATCAAAAGATTCTGTGCATTCATTGCATTTAAAGTGTGAAGTTACAGCTCCATTTTTATGAATGTCTCTTTCATGAGCATCTCTAACATCACTTCTTGCAAAAGTCCTCGTACAATAACGACAATGAACTTGTAAATCTTGATTATGCATTGCTGCTACATGACCAAGGAGCAATTTTTTATGTTCAAAGACTTTTCCACAAGTCTCACATTGATGATGCTCAAAATGTTGTCTCAAATGATAACGCAATGATTGAATACTTTTATATCCACGTCCACAAGCTTTACATTCAACATGAAAATATTTTCTGTGATGTGACATATGCAATCTCAAATTATCCTTGCTACGAAAAACTTTGCCGCACTGATCACAAGTAAAATGTCGTGGTGTATGGCGAAGTTCGATGTGAACTTCAAGCTTGGCTGAATTTGCAAGTTCTTTGTTGCAAATGGGACAAATTGCATTACGATACTGCTCAATATGCACTTCATTATGAACATCAAGTTCTTCTTTTGTATCGTACACAATATTTCTCCTTTTACATACTCGATTGGCACAACGAAATTTATTATCGTTTATACTTTTATCATAGAGTCCAGTTTTAATTTCTACACTTGGTTGTGCCAATTCTACAAGCTCATAAACTACTTCGCCACCTTCACCTTCTTCTGGCTCATATTCGATCAAATCAACTTCCTCTGTAATTACATCTTGTTGCTGAAAGACTTGTATCACTTTATAGTGCTGCTCCTGTCCAATTTGTGACATTTTTAGTATTTTTTTATTGGAAATTTCTTGTTGTTGTTTTTGGCTTCGTTTTGCGTCTCTGCGAAACTTTTTAAAGTTGGCTTTTTATGAGAAATTTTGTGAATGCGGCTTTATGTTTATTTTATATTTTTTTTTTACTTTATTAGCCGCTAGGTAAAAATAAGCCGCAAAACACTTTAATTCTTACAAGACTTTTATTAAAGATAAAATTTGAAATTAAAATTCAATTAATTTTTTTGATGTTTTCAAATAAAAATTTAAATTTTGTCAAACTTTTTTTATGTGTCACAAAAATTTATTTAAATGGAACAATTGGTCTTTGATTGAATCTAGGAATTGGCATAGGTCTTGGTGGTGGTTGTTGATAGTCACGAACTGTTGGTTGTTGATTAAATGGAGGACGAGTTGGACGACCAGGTTGAGGTCTTGTTGTAGTTGTGGACATCAAAGGACGAGCTGGTGGTGCTCGAGCTGTCGTTGGTCCTGGTACTCTGATGGGTGCTGATCCTGGAGGTCTTATTGGTGGACGAGAAGTTTCACAACTTGAAGTTTGTTCATTGAAAATTTCATTTGTTCCACAATTGCCAATAATTGCATCACCATTGCTGCACATAATGAATCTATTTCTTGATGATGGATCTGGCAAGTAAGTGCCATCAGCTTGATTAAAGCAACGATCTCTTGGCGAAGTGCTTGGACCACTTGGAGGTCTAGCAGGATTCACACCAATTGCTCTAAAACATCGCAAATCAAATGGACTAAATTCTTGACCAATTGGGCAACTTCTTGTTTGCTCATTTCCACCAGAACAAAAAATGTATGTGTTTAGGCTATTTGGAACTGGCAATTGACGACCATCAGGTTCTTTAGCACATCGTGATTGTGCAGAAATTTGTTTGATAATGAAAATAATTGAGACAATAATCCAAAATTTCTGCATTTTTTGTAATGAGCTTCAACTTCGGGTAAAAATAATTGACTAAAATTCCTTCACTTTTATTTTTCAGTTTTTATAAACATTTTTATCATATTGTGAAATCAAGAGAGAAAACATGAGTAAAACATGCCCATTATCAATTGTTCTTCCGATTCAAAGAAAGAAATACCGAAAATGTACGTCAAATATTGCAATCGCTACTCATTGTGGTTTTGTGTTCTTTGTTGGCTGTTGAATATTTAATAAAATCTTAAAATAGTTTTAAATTTTCAATAGAAAACTTGAAGATATGCAAATAGTAATTTATAGCGAATTTAAACGATTTAAGTGATTTTAGCAAATTTTGTGCCGAATCACGCTCGTTTTCATACCTTGGATAATTTAACCTTAAATAAATTTAAAAAATAATGGAATTAAATTCTTCTGTTTGTTCCCAGTGAATTTTTTTTTCAGTCAAAGTCCGGCCGTCGTACTAAAAAAATATCAAACTTATTTTTTTATATCCGGCTGTCGGTGTCCAAAAAATGAGAAAACATCAGACAATCTGAAAAATATTAGATTTTTTAAAAACATTTTTGCCATACAGTCCGGCGGCCAGAAGAATTTTAGTCCGAATATAAGAAAATGTGAGAAAATTACGGATTTGATTTTTCATTGGGTTTTGTCTTTTAAACTTCACAATGATTTTTCCATTGGAATTTTTTAGATTAAAAATTTCGCTCTAAATTTTTAATTAAAATTAGTTAAATAAAAAAAATTCTTTCAAAAATTAATCCTGACTCAAAAAATGACAAAATTAATTTTCTATCCCATTTTTAAAAACATAAATTGATACTAATTGTTTATTAGATTAAAAAGACTGGAATTATTTACATTTTTTTGGCATTATTTTCCACAACTTATCGCGCGTCATGACTAAAATTTATTTCAGTCTTATTTTGATCATCGTTCTAAAAAGTTGACAAAAATGACGCTTGATAATTTTTTGTGTTGTTTTAATCTTGAATTTGGTGGACTTGTAATTGGATGGTAGTTGAAAAAAAATTTAAATATTAAAAATAAATTAATTAAAATATTTTTAAAGGGTTGGTCTTATTGTGAACATTATATTGGCAATTATTGCTTTAGTTGGAGCTTTCATACCAGCTACAATATGTCAACAGTTTGAACTTATACGACATCATCGGAGAACTGTTGATATTTTGGATTTTTGTGATGACATTGGCACTGGTAAGAAAAATTTGTTTAGAAATTTTCAAGATAAAAATGAAAGTTGCAAAAAAGATCTAATTTTCATATAAAAATGGTAGCTTTTTACAACCTTGATAAAAATGAATGCAAAAAAATCTAGATCGTTCAAATTTGTGTTATGACTCATAGCTTTTAAATAACTAACAAAATATAAATGAATCGAAAATAATCAAATAATTTTTATCATGAAAAACTCAGTAATTGCAGACTCATTTTGCATTGGAAAATTTAAGAATTAATCTAGTTTTAACTTAATTCACAATCTAATTAAATTAGCTTTTCAAAAATCAATGTAGATTTTTTAAAGCCATACAAAAATATCAATAATTCTTTTTTCTTCTCATTAGTCACGACTGTTGCGTTTGTAATTTTGTTCTTCCTTCTTCTAATATTTGCCTACGCACATTCATGCCTTATCAGAGGAATAAGTGCGGTGAGTAATAAATATTCAAAATATTTTTGTTTATGAATTGACTTTTAACTTTCTTCTATTTAGCGCGATCCTGATAAGCTAAAATGGGTTTGGGTTTTGTATATTGCGATCATTGTCCTTTGTGTTCTGCATCTTTTAGGAAGTTTTATTTCCTTTTGGAACTTTTTTGCAGCATTGATTGAATTGATTGTTGCAATTTACTTCTTTATGGTCATCGATTCATTGATTGACAAATACAGGTTGAGCTTGTGAATGAAAAATCACGTCAAATTAAATGGTTTAAATGAACAAAAATAAATATCAGAAAAATCCAAATATTTATTTTCCCTTTCAAACAATAATGTTATTTACATTTATTATGAAATAAAAAATTTCCATACTATAGAAATTATTATCATTTATTTTCAATAAGATCATTTTACTTGTTTATTTGTTTTTTTTTTATTCTAATTGTTTTAATGTGCAATGATGATTGATAAAAAATAATTCGTGGAAAAATTTATGAATCCTTATAAAAATAAATGCTATTATGTTTTGCAAAAAAAATTGTTTACTTTTATCATATTTCATACAATTCTTTTAAAAGATTTTCAGATTATACCAAGAATTTTTTCTCACAATATATTTTAGTTGCTCTAATCAAAATTGAGATTCAAAACTAACTTTGACAAAATTAAATGAAAAAAGTTTTTATTGAATGGTGACAGAATAAATTAAGTAACGATAATTTTACTATAAGAGCAGTTTAAGATTTCAAGTTGGAATTCTGCCATTTATGGATTAAAGATTTGTGCAGGTGGAGCTATTGCTAGCTCCAGGAGACGTAGACTGGTGCCTGTTGTTTCCCAAACCTGCCACATCATAGTGATCGAATAATCTGTACTCAACAGACCTACAGCATAACTAAATGACTGCTACTAGAGACACAGAGAATTGAGTATTTGTGCCGCATGAGTATTCCCATTCTGCTGTAGAAATGTAAATTGTCTCAGAAAATTTATCACTATAATGTGGGACCTTACCTTTTAAAGTGCGTTCCGAAAGCACTTAAGCAGTCGAAGTATCTAAACTTCTGAAAAATATCTGAAAGAAAGCGCAGCCTGGACTCGAACCCGGACCAGCCATTACGCTGTTCTTCAGATCGAGCGCATGAACCTCTCGGTCACAGAGGCGCTCGACTGCTTGGCATTCTACCATACTTTTAAATGTCAGCAGATAGCTTAGTAGTAAAAGAATCTGATCAGAATTCAGAGGATGAAAATTCAATTCCTGCTTAGACATGATATATCAAAATTTCATTTTTTCTGTTTGTTTTCTAACAGTTTCTCAATTCTAAACTTATCAAAATAAAATCAACATTTTTTAAATTTTGATTAGCAGCAGGGTAGAATTGTTATCGTAGGTATGTCTGTATAGAATGTGAGAAATTTTGTCCAGAAAGGAAAAAGCGTGAGTGTTTAAAAAATTTATTAATTTAACCATCATAGAAATAAAGAAGATTACATAAATTAGAATTACCCAAAATTTTAGTAATTTGCAAAGCTGTATGTAAGTATTTTTATTAATTTTCCAACTTTGAATCAAAATATAAAGTCAAATATTTTGGCATTAAAGAATTCAGCATTTAATTTTTTACACTTTTACTTCAATTAACCAACCCTGTTTCAATACAAACAGAAAATATCTTATCTTTTATTTTTCTCATCCACAACAGATGTTGAATTAAATTGAAATGTTTTGCTTTTTCAGTTTTATTTTGTTAGTTACAGAGACATGACTAGCATTAAACATTCTCTGGTTGAAATTCCAATTGAAAGTTTGCCATCTTTAAGAAATTCATTTAGGGTTGATTGGCCAAAGCATGTTGCAGTATTTAATTTACTTGATAATTTTATTGAGCGATTTGAAAAGCATCCAGAGCAAAGAGAAATTCAGAAAATATTCAGTATTGATGGTGATATTAGTGACTCAACTATAATTGTGATAGTGGTAAGAATTATATGAGCAAAATGGATAGAAAATTCTTATAAATTTATTTTAGAATAACCGAGACATTCTTATTGACACACTTGATCCAGAATTTAAATTATTAAAAATTGGAATTCGATTGATAAATTTTGATGCTTTTAAAAAATTTATGGGAGCAAAAATTATTTATCGTGAAATTATCATGGAAATGATTGAAGAAAGAAATTTAAAATTGGTTTCTGAAGATAAAACAATTATGGTTCATATGCCAAAAGATGATGCTCTAAAATTGGAAATAAATCCACCTTACGATTTTGAGATTAAAAATTTATCACTTGATGATGCTGAAAAAATTAATTCTGTATGGGCTTTTGCTTCACCTGGATCACTTAATTTTATTCGATATGTAATCAAATTTAATGCATCAATTGGAATTTACAAAAAATCAACTAAAACTTTAATCGCTTGGTGTCTTGAATATGACCATCATTGTCTTTTAGCACTTCAAGTTGATGCCAATCATCTTCGAAAAGGATTTGGAATTCTTGCTGCAAAAGCACTTACAAAAAAACTTGCTGAGGAAAAAAAAGTTGATGTTGTCACCACAATTGTATGTGAAAATTATAAATCAAAAAATCTTTTTGATAAAATTGGGTTCAATCAAATTGATAACAATTTATGGATTGGCGTTATTAAAAATTAAATTTTGTCACCTAATTTCAAAGCCATTGAACTGCCATTGCGATAATTACAATAAATATCCTAAAACTTTTCTAAATCATTGAATTTTGAGCTTCTGAATTTTTTAATTTAAAAATTTGGAAACGTTGAAAAACTGCTTTTTAGATTATTAAAAAATTATTATTAGCTGTCAATGGAAATCTTAAATCAAAGTTGGAAGGCAAAATGACTGCTGCTCCTAAATAATAATTAGCTGTGGAATTCAATGTTTTTATTCAATCAATTGACTGCATATTTGGCAGATTTTTGTTACTAAATTTTAATTTTTTGTTATATCACATTTTAAAAAAAAAACAGTTTTCATATTTTATATTTTTCAAGACCGCAGCACACAAGTTCGCCAACACTGGATTTTAGCAAATTTTTTGATTGAATGTCAGCACTAGAAAAGTGAATAGAAAAATAAAAATTTTTAAAATATTTTTTCAAACTCTTTTTTTTTTATAAAATAACCCAGTGAGAATTTTCGTCCGAAATTTTCTAATGTTTCAGCTCATCCGAATTAAAACTTGTCAAGCCAACATAATTTCTGGCTGATATTTCATATAATAAGTTTAATATTTTCCAGATTTCTTTTATATTTACCGATTTTTTAAACAAAAACAGTGCACCAAACAAAAAATTTCCGGGTTCTGAAAAAAAATTGAATACATTTTTTGGTCCGGCGTTCAGAAAAAAAATTTGTCCGACAAAAAAATTTCTCACTGGCAAGATTTTTATAAATTTAAAAATGAGAATTCATTGATTCTCTCTTAAAAATTTATTATGTTTTTTGTCTCAATTTTCTGATGAACTCATTTAGTCTTTTTCTAATCTTCATTCTATAAAGACGAAAATAAAAATGATTCTCGAAACTTTTCTTGGCTGTTTTAGTTTGGAAACTGGTGGGCTTATCATTGGATGGTGAATAAAAATTATTTTTTGATTAAAAATTTATTAATGATTGTTTTGTAGGTTTGGACTTTTAATGAATTTCATTTTGTCAATTCCACTTTTCATTGGAGCATTTTTACCTGAATATTTTTGTAAAGAATATGAAGAACTTGAGTATGCAAGATCGGAAGGAGAAATTTATTCATTTTGTAAAGATCTTGGACATGGTAAATTGTAAAACAACAATTTTCAAACTTTTTCATGTGATTTTTTCTTTTTAAGTTACCACAGTGATTTTTTTAATTCTTTGTGCTTTGCTCTTGTTTTTCGCTTTCATTCATTTTAAGCTTATCAGAGGAATAAAGACGGTAAGTTTTAATTTCATGAAAGTTTCTTTTATTATTTGAATATTTTTTATTAGCGTGATTATGCAAAAGTGACATGGGCTTGGGTTTTGTACATCGTCAATATTGTTTTTGGTGTTTTGCATCTCTTAGGAAGTTTTGGATCATTCGAGGAATTGTTCTCCAGTGCACTTGCATTGATAATTACAATTTATTGCTTTTTAGTGATTCATTCTCTTCGTAATAAATTTAAATTGTGTTAATTTTAAAAATATTTAACCAAAAGATTTTTTACAAAAAATTAATTAAAATGCTATAAAACGGTGAGAAAGCATGTCAAAAGTAATTTTTACACACTTTTATTTTGAACTTTCGACCTAATTACATGTTTAAGCTATACAGACTTTGTTAAAAAAAGCAAGAAAGTTTTTTTTTTGAAACTTTCATTGAATTTTAAAACAAAATGCTTTTGAAATTCTTGTTGAAATGAATTTTGCTAAAAACTGCTGATCTGTTGCGGGAAAAGCGCTTTAAACTGACGGTTGATATCACTGATTTTTTGTAAAATGATGAAATAGACTTAACTGCTTTTGTAATTTTATTAGTTATTGGTTTGGAGCATGATAATTAATAGCTCATGAATACTTCCAAAATAATCTCAACAAATCTTGAAGTTATAAATGTTTCAACTATTTTTTTGATTTTCCTGCAGTATTCAATTGAAATTTCAATCAAAAAGCAGGCAATTGGCAATGAAAGTGAAACAAGCCAAATAACAAATCCAAATTCTAAATCAGTCAATGACAAAATTCTTCTTGAATCTTTAACTTCAAAATCAACTGGTCGAAAGTTTAACCATTTTCCATAATCACCAGAATATTTGGTGATTCCTGATGGAATTAACTTTTCAAGAATTTCATCAAATTGCCTCTGCATCAACATGTTTCTATTTGTAGAGTAACCAACCATTTTCAGCAGTTTTTCATTATGCATTTTTTGTAAGGAGTTTTTAAAAGTTGAATTTAAATTTGCATGAGAAATATCATCAATTAGAAATGCAAACTTCATTTTGTTCTCTTCTTTAAGTGCTTTTTTATACAAATCATTGAATTCGAATCGATCAACTCTGATTATATTTGGTCTAAAATATGACAACAATTAAAATTTGGAATTTAATTTGAAATTTTTAATAACCTTTGTCTAGAATTAATTATTTCCTCATTTAATCGTTCACAATAATTAGTCAATGATTTTTCCAAAACAATTGTGTAGTTCATTTCTTTTAAATCTTCAATCGAAGAAGGCAATTGTTTTCTCATGTCACTTGTCATAAATTCAAAAAGCATCGATTGGTAGCAAGTGCGAAATATCAAACAAAAGCAAAAAAAACATTCAAGTATCAAACGATTTGCTGATTCTCGAGGTAATTTTATTTGTGCTATTCCAAAAATAACACCAAGTGTTTTAAAAGTTGGATCATTTATGCCTATAAGTAGATAAAAATTATAAAAATTTTATCAAGGTCAGATAACTGTGAAAATCTATAATCGGTTTTAGATGACAATCATTTATCTGTTATATCAAGTAGAAAACTTTTTAATAAATTCTTTTACGACTTTAACAGGATTTAAAATAACTCAAATTTTCTTAAATAATTTAAGGTGAACAGTTCCTTAAATTATGAAAGCGCTATTTTGTAAAACAAACATTTAAAAAAATATTATTTTCTGTATTAACCTGCACCGTGAATTAAAGTGAAAAGCCATTTTGGAAGTCAAAAAGATATCAAAATGATTCCAAATGCTAAATTTATGGTGACACTCAAAAAAATCCAAGTTGTGAAATCAAAAGGCATTAAAAGTTTTTCATAATTTGTGTACAAATCATTTTGTGTCACTAAATAATAAATTTCCATGGTATATACCGGTTGTGACCAATGAACTGTCGTTTCATTTTTAACAATTTCACTTGAATAAAAGTATGATGCAATCGCATCATATCCAATAAAATTTTTTGATCCTGACTGATACTGTTTCGAAGTTTTATCAAAATATGTATAATGTCCAGTTATATTGAGATCTTTAGTCAATTTTTCTAAAATTTCATGAGTTAAACCATGAAATTTTATATTTTCAAATGCAAACTTCAGGTAATTTACTAAGTTATGATCAACAAAATACCAAAAAATTCCATCCTCAACAAAAAAAGTCATCAAACAGCCATAAAAGTTGTCAAAATGATTGAAATTTTTAAGCTCGTTGTTCCATTTTTGTGTTTTTAAATCGAAGGAATTCAAATGTTTTAAATGAAATATTTCACACATGTTTGGTGAAAATAAAACGTGCGCAGTTAAATTTATAGAAACTTGGTTCATTGTGATAAAAATTTGAAACATTCTCATGTCTGGCCATCGATAATATATGTAATCAAATATTTTATATTCTGGAATATAAATAAATTCAACTTCCTCAATATAAGTTAAAAATTTGAATTGCTTTGGTAGAGCATTTTGCAATGTTAAATCGAATGTGTGTGTGTTTATTGATTTTTTATGAAGATTATTTAAATTTTTTAATGATTCTGTGAAAATTATTGCAGATTGATATAATTTATGATCCCAATTTTCAATATTTTCAATGTGCATGATATTTGTTAGAATTTCATTGGTCAATGTTTTTGTGACTTCATTGATGACGTCTTTGATGTGATTTGTTGCTGTTCCATAAATAATGAAATCAAATTTGATGTCATTGGCAATGTAAAACTCACAAGTAATTTTCAATAAAATTTAACTTTTTTCTATTAGGAAATGAAAATCGATATTTTTCATGTAGTCGATGAGTTCTAAAACTAAAATTTTGTTCAAAAAAAAATGATAGAAAAATTTTATATTTAAAAAAATACAAAAAAATTAAATAATTTTTCTAAATGATTTTGATTGAATTTACCACAAATATTTTTAACTTTGCATTCCAATAACTTCCTTAAATCTTTCTAATTTATTTTCATTCAATTTCTCTTCATTTAAAACTATAAAATCTTTAATAAATCTTTTAACCATTGACCATGATTTAAATTTCTTTGCTTGCACAAAAATTCGCCAATTTTCATCGCTAATTTCATTTTTAAAAAAATTGTCAATAAAAAATTGAGCTGCAAAAAATTCTGCAAGTGAATTTTCAATAAATTTAATTTTGTTATCTTCATTGAATGAAATTAATTTAAATTCTAAACAATTCAAAATTTGATCAACATTTGCAATTGATTTTTTGCCATAAAGTTGAGTTAAAGCAATTAATTGATGAGTTCTTAAAATTACCAAAGGTTCTGCCAAAGAATTTGACAAATCATTGCTGATTTTAATTGAATTTTCAAATCTTTTCTTTAGAATTATTGATGTGAAAATTTTATAAATATTTAAAGTGTCGTCAAGTTCTTCAACTGCTTCAGCGATTTCTTTAATTGTTCCCAAATGTGACACTGAAATTTCTTCAATTAATTTCATCAAATTTTCTTCATGACTTTCATCAAAATATTCCAAAAATTGTTGAACATCATTTTGATCAATTTCAGCAAATTTCAAAACTTTCACACGAAATTTTTCTTTTAAAATTTTCACATGATTTTGATTTGCAGCAATCCAAATTTGTTTTGAAAATTTTCTAGCTTCAGCAATGAATTTCAATTCATTTTTATTTCCTTGCAATTCATCGAAGATGAAAACAACTTTTTTGTGTTTGGCAAAAAGTTTAAAAATTTCAATGTCAAATTTTGAGCTTTTTTGAGTCAAAAAATCCAAAACTGTTGAATTTTTCCAATCAAATTCTTCTAAATTAAATTCTTTAAAATTGACATAAACAACCCAAGTTGATGGTGAATGTTTTCGAATTTCTAAAGCAATTTGTTTGAGTGCTGTTGATTTTCCATTTTGAGGAAGATCAGAAATTATGAACGTCGAAGAATTTTGGAAATTTTGTGCTGATCTTATTGACCTTGTGTGAATTTTTAGTAAATTTTTTGAAGAGTTTGAAATTTTTGAAGATTTTTTTAAAACTTCATCACTTTCTTCACTTTCATCATCATTTTTAATTTGTACATCATCAATTTTCCATAAATCAATCACAAAATCTTTCAATCTTTGAACTTTTCCATTTTCATCAATGAATTTTCTTTCTATCAAATAATTTTCATTAGTTTCCAAACTGTCAATTGCAATTGCATTAATTTCTTCATCTTCAATGTCTTTTAATGGCAAAAAATCAAGTTCTTCTGCTTTAAAATCTCCAATAACATCTTTTAATGTCAATTGGTCATTTTGAAAATAAAATATCTGTGATAAATAAAATTCTTGACTTTTAGGACATAAATTTTGCATATTGACATTAAATTCTTGAATTTCAAAATAATCATTGAGAGCTTCAAAAGTTTCTTGATGTAAATTTGATGAAATGAAAGTGAAATGTTTGATTGTTGTGACTTCAATTGTCTCTAAAAATAATGGTAAATAATCAATGTCATCACAATGCACAAAAACATAAATTTCATGATCAAAATTGTCAATTGCATGAATTGTTGTGAGGAAATTTTCAAGATTTAATGACGTCAAGCTCAAAAAAACTGCCAAAATGTCATCTTTTTTAACTTTCTTTAAAATCAAACGTTCAACAGCTGATGGAAAATTTGTCAAAATTGCTTTATATTTTGTTGTTTCTAAAGGTTGAAATGTGAAATTAAAAAGAGAATTTAAAGAATTTTGGATGTCTTTTGGTTGTTCTTGAATATTTTGAAGTTGTGAAATTTTGGGTTTGAAATTATTGACAGTTATGTTGATTTTTGTGGTTTTTAAATGCAATTTTTGATAATTAAAAGTCTGTTGATCAATTTGATTTACATTGTGGTTTATTGGTGTCTGAAATTTATTTTGTTTTTGCCTCTTTTTGTCTTTTAAATTCTTAATTTGTAAAGAATTTTCCATTTTTAAAGCTGAATTTTTGTTAAATTTCTTTAAATTGTTCGAAGTTTTAAATTTTTTTGAATGATTCTTTGAAATTTTTCCAACAAAGTTCAAATTTTGTCTTTGTGAATTCAAATTTTGACTCAATTTTTTTATCAATTTATTTTCTTTGCTTTCTTCATAATCATTTTCACTTACATATCCTTCATCATCGTTAGATTCATCATAAACTTCTAATCTTTCATATTTTTCATAATTTATATCAATTTCATCACTTTCAAATTCTTCTTCACTAATTTCATTTTCTTCACTTTCTTGTTCTTCATCTTTTTTTTCTTCAACAATTTCACAATCTCCAAGATCAATTTCAGCATCAGTTTCACCAATTTGTCTCATAACATCAGACCAATGATTAAAATTACGAAGTTTTTCTCTTACATCCATTGTTGATGTTAATTTTCTTATATCATTTAAAACTCGATTTTCATAGAAATCAAAAAGTTCTGAATATTCTTTTTTCATTAAATTTATCCGTGTCACATTGTGTTTATGATTGAGTAAAATGTCAGGAATTCTTGCAATTAATTCAATATGAAAATCATCAGCATTTTCATCATAAGCCCAAAATGATTCAATTTCTTCTTTTTCCTTTGCATCTTCTGTGAGATTTCTAAATAAATTTCTTCCATCAATGTCATCTTTTTTGTAAGGATTTGCATCATTGTCATAAATTAAATACATTACAAAATGCATCAGTTCATGTGCAATTGTTCCAAGGACATAATTTCTTTCTTCTTCATCATCATGGAGTAAATTTGCTGCTGCTATTAAGACATAATTATATTGACGAACTGTAAGACCAACTGCAGTAATTCCTGGCTCATATTCATCACCAACTGCATATTCAAAATCAAAAATAATTTCAAGTTCATCGGATTTTGCAGAAATTTTTAAAATATCACTGGCAATTTCATCAATTTCTGTGTAAGCCTTTCGAACAATTTCTGTTAATTTTTCTTTTGATGTTGACCTTGAACTGTTAATTTTTGTCTTTTGAATTAATTTTTCTATATAACTTTCATTACTGCCCAATGACTGCAAATGTTTGTAATTAAATTGACGAATTTTTTCACGTTTTGATGAATTTAATTCATTGATTTCTTCATAGTGCAATGCAAGTTCTTCAGGATTACTAAAAAGTAAACCATGAGATTTTAGTATGGCATAAATTTCAAATTGTTCATTTTCAAATGCAACCTGCATTGCTGATTTGTTGTTTTCATCACGAAAAAATTTTAAATTTGGATGATTTTTGAGAAATTTTTGAACTTCTTTTAAATGACCTGAAGCAATTGCTGTGTGAAAATCATTGATTGATGAAATATGAAGTTGTAGCTTTTTTAAATAGCGAATGGATTTTTGTTTTTGTGTTAGAAGTTGAAGTTGTGAAGCTAAAAAGAAAATAAAAAAAAATATTTGAAAAATCAGTTTAAACCATTGAATAAAATTTATGATTTGGCACTAGACTTGACTTGACATACTTGACTCGTATATGCATAGTGACTTGACTATATACATGCAAGTTGACTTAGAAAAAATGTTTCTTTTCAGTCACTTTTTATTTAATTTGAACAAAAGTAAGCAAACTTAAAAATCATTGACTTTCATACAATTTTACAAAATTTTAATGATATAGAATAAATTTTGAATGAAATATAGAATTTTTTGTAACTCAACTTGCATAGATTTAGTCAAGTATGAATGCAAGTGCAAAACCCTAAAAAAATCTTACCAAAATCACTTAAATGTTTTGGATAAAAACAATCAGCTCTAATAAGAAACTCAAAAACTCTAAATTGACCTTGTAACCATGCTAGTCCAGTTATTCCTTCTAAATTCATTACAAAATTTGAACTTTGTTTCAAAACTTCTTCTTTCGTGAAATTTTCATTTATCCAAGCTGTTTTTGTTGTAAATTCTTTTAGGTCATTTGAGTAATTTTTATGAAGAAATTCTAAAACATTATCAGGAATTTCATTGAAATTGAAGTCAAATGGGAGACTAAAAATTGCTCTAAAGCAGTCAATATCACATTTAAAATTTGTATCATCATTTTTGATTTTTAATTCCTTTTCATATTTTTTTGTTTCGATTAAATTCAAAAGTCTTAAACAAATTCCACAGTTTTGTTTTAAAGCGAAATTTAACTTTTCTTCATAGTCGTCCAATGCAAATAAATCAGTTAAAAATTCTACATCTCTGAAGTGTCCTTTTTCAATAATAAATGTCACTTCCTTTTCATCATTTTTGCTAAAAACATTGACAATCACAGGTCGTTGAAGAATTTTAAAATTTTCAAAAGTTTTTCTTGAAATTTCTTTTAACTTTGTGTCAATTTTAAAAGAAATAATGAAAATATTTGAAGAATTTTTTATAATTTCAGGAATTCTTTTATCATCAACTAAAATTTTCATCGGTTGACATGATTTGAAAATTAAAATTCTTTCATCTGTTAAAGATTGTTTTGTTTTGAAATTGCAATCAATTGTCTTTGTAAAGTTTACAGATATTTTGTTGTCAATAATGTCGTGAAAGTGCAATTTATTGTTGTAATTTACGATGTTTGCTGATTGAGTTTTATTGATTGATTCATTTTGTTGACATTGAATTGCATTGATGAGACCTTGTGATAAGAGCAGCAGCTAAAGGGAAGGAAATTATGATGAAAATAATATTTTAGTTAAACTAAGTAAGAATTTTTTCTTTAGATTTTTTTTATAAGAAAATTGAATTTTTTTTAGAATTTGGACTTGGATGAATATTTTTAGTCAAGTTGATTTCAAGTTGACTTACAAAAATGTCTTTAATTTATTCAAATTTTTATTTTAAATTCATTTGAAATCCAGCAAATTTGTATGAAAGAAAATGATTTTTTAATTAATTATTTATTTTAAATGCATTGACTTCAATCTGAATAAATTAAAGACATTTTTAAGTGAGTCAACTTGAAATCAACTTGACAAAAAGTATACATGCAAGTCAAGTAAAATATGCATGCCAGTTCGAACCTTTTAACTTAAAAAATTTCAAAAACTTTTTGAAAACTAAATTTTTAAAATGTCAAAATTTCTATTTTTTAAAAAGTCACTTAATTTTACCTAGCTGAATTTAGCATTAATTCGCTGGTAACATTAATTTGCAGGAAATTTGCTGCAAGTTTAAATCTTTTAACAATTTATAGAAAAATTAATTATTTTAATAAATGTTTTAAAAAATTACAAAAAAAAAGAGTTTAAAAAAAGTTGCCCTTATTATGCTGGTAACTTGCTGATAATACACTTGTAAAATACTGGTAAAAAGCTGGTAAAATTATTTTTGAAACTTTCATTGAATTTTAAAACAAAATGCTTTTGAAATTCTTGTTGAAATGAATTTTGCTAAAAACTGCTGATCTGTTGCGGGAAAAGCGCTTAAAACTGACGGTTGATATCACTGATTTTTTGTAAAATGATGAAATAGACTTAACTGCTTTTGTAATTTTATTAGTTATTGGTTTGGAGCATGATAATTAATAGCTCATGAATACTTCCAAAATAATCTCAACAAATCTTGAAGTTATAAATGTTTCAACTATTTTTTTGATTTTCCTGCAGTATTCAATTGAAATTTCAATCAAAAAGCAGGCAATTGGCAATGAAAGTGAAAAAAGCCAAATAACAAATCCAAATTCTAAATCAGTCAATGAACATTCTTCTTGAATCTTTAACTTCAAAATCAACTGGTCGAAAGTTTAACCATTTTCCATAATCACCAGAAATATTTGGTGATTCCTGATGGAATTAACTTTTCAAGAATTTCATCAAATTGCCTCTGCATCAACATGTTTCTATTTGTAGAGTAACCAACCATTTTCAGCAGTTTTTCATTATGCATTTTTTGTAAGGAGTTTTTAAAAGTTGAATTTAAATTTGCATGAGAAATATCATCAATTAGAAATGCAAACTTCATTTTGTTCTCTTCTTTAAGTGCTTTTTTATACAAATCATTGAATTCGAATCGATCAACTCTGATTATATTTGGTCTAAAATATGACAACAATTAAAATTTGGAATTTAATTTGAAATTTTTAATAACCTTTGTCTAGAATTAATTATTTCCTCATTTAATCGTTCACAATAATTAGTCAATGATTTTTCAAAAAAATTGTGTAGTTCATTTCTTTTAAATCTTCAATCGAAGAAGGCAATTGTTTTCTCATGTCACTTGTCATAAATTCAAAAAGCATCGATTGGTAGCAAGTGCGAAAATATCAAACAAAAGCAAAAAAAACATTCAAGTATCAAACGATTTGCTGATTCTCGAGGTAATTTTATTTGTGCTATTCCAAAAATAACACCAAGTGTTTTAAAAGTTGGATCATTTATGCCTATAAGTAGATAAAAATTATAAAAATTTTTATCAAGGTCAGATAACTGTGAAAATCTATAATCGGTTTTAGATGACAATCATTTATCTGTTATATCAAGTAGAAAACTTTTTAATAAATTCTTTTACGACTTTAACAGGATTTAAAATAACTCAAATTTTCTTAAATAATTTAAGGTCAACAGTTCCTTAAATTATGAAAGCGCTATTTTGTAAAACAAACATTTAAAAAATATTATTTTCTGTATTAACCTGCACCGTGAATTAAAGTGAAAAGCCATTTTGGAAGTCCAAAAGATATCAAAATGATTCCAAATGCTAAACTTATGGTGACACTCAAAAAATCCAAGTTGTGAAATCAAAAGGCATTAAAAGTTTTTCATAATTTGTGTACAAATCATTTTGTGTCACTAAATAATAAATTTCCATGGTATATACCGGTTGTGACCAATGAACTGTCGTTTCATTTTTAACAATTTCACTTGAATAAAAGTATGATGCAATCGCATCATATCCAATAAAATTTTTTGATCCTGACTGATACTGTTTCGAAGTTTTATCAAAATATGTATAATGTCCAGTTATATTGAGATCTTTAGTCAATTTTTCTAAAATTTCATGAGTTAAACCATGAAATTTTATATTTTCAAATGCAAACTTCAGGTAATTTACTAAGTTATGATCAACAAAATACCAAAAAATTCCATCCTCAACAAAAAAAGTCATCAAACAGCCATAAAAGTTGTCAAAATGATTGAAATTTTTAAGCTCGTTGTTCCATTTTTGTGTTTTTAAATCGAAGGAATTCAAATGTTTTAAATGAAATATTTCACACATGTTTGGTGAAAATAAAACGTGCGCAGTTAAATTTATAGAAACTTGGTTCATTGTGATAAAAATTTGAAACATTCTCATGTCTGGCCATCGATAATATATGTAATCAAATATTTATATTCTGGAATATAAATAAATTCAACTTCCTCAATATAAGTTAAAAATTTGAATTGCTTTGGTAGAGCATTTTGCAATGTTAAATCGAATGTGTGTGTGTTTATTGATTTTTAATGAAGATTATTTAAATTTTTTAATGATTCTGTGAAAATTATTGCAGATTGATATAATTTATGATCTCAATTTTCAATATTTTCAATGTGCATGATATTGTTTAGAATTTCATTGGTCAATGTTTTTGTGACTTCATTGATGACGTCTTTGATGTGATTTGTTGCTGTTCCATAAATAATGAAATCAAATTTGATGTCATTGGCAATGTAAAACTCACAAGTAATTTTTCAAATAAAATTTAACTTTTTTCTATTAGGAAATGAAAATCGATATTTTTCATGTAGTCGATGAGTTCTAAAACTAAAATTTTGTTCAAAAAAAAATGATAGAAAAATTTATATTTAAAAAAATACAAAAAATTAATAATTTTTCTAAATGATTTTGATTGAATTTACCACAAATATTTTTAACTTTGCATTCCAATAACTTCCTTAAATCTTTCTAATTTATTTTCATTCAATTTCTCTTCATTTAAAACTATAAAATCTTTAATAAATCTTTTAACCATTGACCATGATTTAAATTTCTTTGCTTGCACAAAAATTCGCCAATTTTCATCGCTAATTTCATTTTTAAAAAAATTGTCAATAAAAAATTGAGCTGCAAAAAATTCTGCAAGTGAATTTTCAATAAATTTAATTTTGTTATCTTCATTGAATGAAATTAATTTAAATTCTAAACAATTCAAAATTTGATCAACATTTGCAATTGATTTTTTGCCATAAAGTTGAGTTAAAGCAATTAATTGATGAGTTTTCAAAATTTCTAAAGGTTTTGCCAAAGATGCTGACAAATCATTGTTATTTTAATTGAATTTTCAAATCTTTTCTTTAGAATTATTGATGTGAAATTTTATAAATATTTAAAGTGTCGTCAAGTTCTTCAACTGCTTCAGCGATTTCTTTAATTGTTCCCAAATGTGACACTGAAATTTCTTCAATTAATTTCATCAAATTTTCTTCATGACTTTCATCAAAATATTCCAAAAATTGTTGAACATCATTTTGATCAATTTCAGCAAATTTCAAAACTTTCACACGAAATTTTTCTTTTAAAATTTTCACATGATTTTGATTTGCAGCAATCCAATTTTGTTTTGAAAATTTTCTAGCTTCAGCAATGAATTTCAATTCATTTTTATTTCCTTGCAATTCATCGAAGATGAAAACAACTTTTTTTGTTTGGCAAAAAGTTTAAAAATTTCAATGTCAAATTTTGAGCTTTTTTGAGTCAAAAAATCCAAAACTGTTGAATTTTTCCAATCAAATTCTTCTAAATTAAATTCTTTAAAATTGACATAAACAACCCAAGTTGATGGTGAATGTTTTCGAATTTCTAAAGCAATTTGTTTGAGTGCTGTTGATTTTCCATTTTGAGGAAGATCAGAAATTATGAACGTCGAAGAATTTTGGAAATTTTGTGCTGATCTTATTGACCTTGTGTGAATTTTTAGTAAATTTTTTGAAGAGTTTGAAATTTTTGAAGATTTTTTTAAAACTTCATCACTTTCTTCACTTTCATCATCATTTTTAATTTGTGCATCATCAATTTTCCATAAATCAATCACAAAGTCTTTCAATCTTTGAACTTTTCCATTTTCATCAATGAATTTTCTTTCTATCAAATAATTTTCATTAGTTTCCAAACTGTCAATTGCAATTGAATTGATTTCTTCATCTTCAATGTCTTTTAATGGCAAAAATTAAGTTCTTCTGCTTTAAAATCTCCAATAACATCGTTTTAATGTCAATTGGTCATTTTGAAAATAAAATGTTTGTGATAAATAAAATTCTTGACTTTTAGGACATAAATTTTGCCATTTGACATTAAATTCTTGAATTTCAAAATAATCATTGAGAGCTTCAAAAGTTTCTTGATGTAAATTTGATGAAATGAAAGTGAAATGTTTGATTGTTGTGACTTCAATTGTCTCTAAAAATAATGGTAAATAATCAATGTCATCACAATGCACAAGACATAAATTTCATGATCAAAATTGTCAATTGCATGAATTGTTGTTAGGAAATTTTCAAGATTTAATGACGTCAGACTCAAAAAATTCCTAAAATGTCATCTTTTTTTAACTTTCTTTAAAATCGAACGTTCAACAGCTGATGGAAAATTTGTCAAAATTGCTTTATATTTTTTGTGTTTCTAAAGGTTGAAATGTAAATTAAAAAGAGAATTTAAAGAATTTTGGATGTCTTTTGGTTGTTCTTGAATATTTTGAAGTTGTGAAATTTTGGGTTTGAAATTATTGACAGTTATGTTGATTTTTGTGGTTTTTAAATGCAATTTTTGATAATTAAAAGTCTGTTGATCATTTGATTTACATTGTGGTTTATTGGTGTCTGAAATTATTTTGTTTTTGCCTCTTTTTTGTCTTTTAAATTCTTAATTTGTAAAGAATTTTCCATTTTTAAAGCTGAATTTTTGTTAAATTTCTTTAAATTGTTCGAAGTTTTAATTTTTTTGAATGATTCTTTGAAATTTTTTCAACAAAGTTCCAATTTTGTCTTTGTGAATTCAAATTTTGACTCAATTTTTTTATCAATTTATTTTCTTTGCTTTCTTCATAATCATTTTCACTTACATATCCTTCATCATCGTTAGATTCATCATAAACTTCTAATCTTTCATATTTTTCATAATTTATATCAATTTCATCACTTTCAAATTCTTCTTCACTAATTTCATTTTCTTCACTTTCTTGTTCTTCATCTTTTTTTTCTTCAACAATTTCACAATCTCCAAGATCAATTTCAGCATCAGTTTCACCAATTTGTCTCATAACATCAGACCAATGATTAAAATTACGAAGTTTTTTCTCTTACATCCATTGTTGATGTTAATTTTCTTATATCATTTAAAACTCGATTTTAAAGAGAAATCAAAAAGTTCTGAATTCTTTTTTCATTAAATTTATCCGTGTCACATTGTGTTTATGATTGAGTAAAATGTCAGGAATTCTTGCAATTAATTCAATATGAAAATCATCAGCATTTTCATCATAAGCCCAAAATGATTCAATTTCTTCTTTTTCCTTTGCATCTTCTGTGAGATTTCTAAATAAATTTCTTCCATCAATGTCATCTTTTTTGTAAGGATTTGCATCATTGTCATAAATTAAATACATTGCAAAATGCATCAGTTCATGTGCAATTGTTCCAAGGACATAATTTCTTTCTTCTTCATCATCATGGAGTAAATTTGCTGCTGCTATTAAGACATAATTATATTGACGAACTGTAAGACCAACCGCAATTAAAATTTTCATTTTAAGCTTATCAGAGGAATAAAGACGGTAAGTTTTAATTTCATGAAAGTTTCTTTTATTATTTGAATATTTTTTATTAGCGTGATTATGCAAAAGTGACATGGGCTTGGGTTTTGTACATCGTCAATATTGTTTTTGGTGTTTTGCATCTCTTAGGAAGTTTTGGATCATTCGAGGAATTGTTCTCCAGTGCACTTGCATTGATAATTACAATTTATTGCTTTTTAGCGATTCATTCTCTTCGTAATAAATTTAAATTGTGTTAATTTTAAAAATATTTAACCAAAAGATTTTTTACAAAAAAGTAATTAAAATGTTATAAAACGGTGAGAAAGCATGTCAAAAGTAATTTTTACACACTTTTATTTTGAACTTTCGACCTAATTACATGTTTTAAGCTATACAGACTTTGTTAAAAAAGCAAGAAAGTTTTTAGCGCATTTTTGGAACAACAATGCCGCTTATATCTTCACTTTGGCTGGCTGG
>CM031382.1:11399465-11470506 GCA_018290095.1 Polypedilum vanderplanki
AAATTCAATGTTGAGTGCACCACTGATCAAAAATGCGAGCATAAAAGTCAATCTGAAGGTAGATATTTAAGTAGACAAAAACGTGATATTGCAATTAAAGAGTCATTGACAATGATGCCTAAAGCGGTAATTTTTTTTATTTCATTGATATTCATAAATTGAAATATTAATTTTTTTGTCAGATGCGATCTAGAGATATTGTAAATGCAGATCCTGAGCAATGTCAATCAGGGAATATAACAGGCATTCATCCATCAAGAGTTTATCAAAAGGTTCGTAGTGAAGCACTTGCAAAGAATGATCGCGCAATTAACGATTTAGATGATTTAACTGAAGAGTTGAAATATGAACAATCTATTGGACGAAAATTCATTCAAAAAATAGATTTGTATCCTTTTTCTACGATTCTCATTAACGAAGACAATATGAAGATACTCAAAAATGAACTTCAAAGCAAGCGTGTGATTTATATTAATATTGATGCAACAGGAGGAATATTACGCAAAGTGTCTGAGGCTCCACTTTTACATCACACATTGATATTGCCAGTGAAAGCTAATGATGCAAATCGTTCACACGTCCTTATTAATTTAGGAGAATTGATAACAGTAGACAGTTGTAGTTTCAACATTGAGTATTTCTTGCGGTTTTATAAAAATAAATTTTTAAACATAACAAAAGAAAACAGGATGGCACAAATTTTTGTTACAGACAAATCGTTCGCTAATATTAATGCAATCATTAATTCACAAAACAACATGACCCTGAGAGAATATCTTGATACTACATATCAAATTTGTATTGGAAATCGTAACATTGAACATTTGACTTTAGCTATGCTTTGCTCGTCACATATTACTAAGAACTGGAAAGATGAAATTAAGAAACATTTTCAACATTTAAATAAGGAAGAATTCTTCTTTATCTGCAGTTTAATTGGTCATTCAATGACAATCGAAATCTATGATGATTTGGCTAATTTTTTAAAACTAATTATTCGTTTATTTTGCACTCCAAAAAAGAATTTAGATTATCAATCTATTTTAAATCAAATCCATCACACTTTAGCAATGAATAAAGATTGTAATATGACAAATGAAGACGAACAACAAATTGATACAGATGATGATTTGTCAATTCTTAGCAGCAAAACAATTTACCAAAGTTCACCATTTTTTAAGTTTTTTAATGATTTTGCTACACAGTTGATCGATGAACAATTTTTTCAAGATGAATCGGATGATAATCCTTTTTATTCAACAATTTTTGTCAAAGAGTTTATGAAGAAATCTATCAGTTTAATACCATTATGGAGTGCTTCACTTCCAAAATTACTTTTGATGCATGAAACGTATCGCAGAGCAAATAATGGATACATTGAAGGCTATTTTGGAAATTTGAAAAGTTCATTGCGCAGCAATACTACCATAGGAAAACTGGGTAGTATTAAAATTGGTAGATATATTCGTTTCATTAAGGAAAAAAATAAAATCGATTTCCAAAAGAGGTTGAACTTGAAATAAATGCCTGACCATCATATGTCTGCGAAAACAGAAAGAAAACAGATCCCCTACACATGAAATGTGCTGAGTGCAGAAAGAGACCATGTGCGGAAGGTAAAGACCAGTGAAAAAAACAACAGTTATGTAATAACCACCATCTACCAATTTTGCAATACTTTAGTAAGTAAAAAATATATTGAATGTTTTTTTAATTGAAAATAATGATATATATTTTTTTAAACTTCACAGAAATAAACCAAAATCTAACCTATTATTGTTCTTATCTTATATAAATTATGTTGTGTAAAATATAATGAAAAAATACAAAATAAAAGTTTAGTTTTGTATGCCAGCGATTATCCAGCGTTTTGCATGTGAAACATTATATTTACTTTTATATTTGTATGGTCAGCGTTTTTGCAGCATTTTTCCAGTGTTTTTTATTTCAGTGTTTTTCCAGTAAATCATCAGTAATTTTACCAGCTTTTTACCAGTATTTTACAAGTGTATTATTAGCAAGTTACCAGCATAATAAGGGCAACTTTTTCTAAACTCTTTTTTTTTTGTAATTTTTTAAAACATTTATTAAAATAATTAATTTTTCTATAAATTGTTAAAAGATTTAAACTTGCAGCAAATTTCCTGCAAATTAATGTTACCAGCATTATTTTATTATTTTGCATAATTTACAAAATATAAAAACAAATTTCAAAAAAAACTTCAAAACAGAAAATAAATTTTTCCATACCATCCAAAAGTGAATCAAAAATATTTTAAATTCTTCCATAATTATTTAAAATTTTTCAACTAAATTAAAATCAAATAATTATTAAACCACATTAATTTTTGTAATACAATTTAAATTCCGCTATAAAAAATTTCAGTCTAATCTGTTTGAATAAAAATTCTCAACTAACTCTGTTGTCATTTACTCTCGCAATTTGTTTATCAACTTTTTTGTTTATAAAATAATTTCATATGAAATTTCATCAAATGACTCTTACTCTTTTTTCTTGAAATGCTCTCATGCAGTAATTAGAGACAAAAAGAGGGAGAATCATGAATGAATAAAAAAAAGATTAAATGTGTTTAAGTTAATAAAAACAAGGTCATTTTAAAAAAAATTTCTGGATTTTCCATGACGATTTTTTTGGAAAATTTTCAAAGTTTGAAAAAATTGGAAATAAAATTTTTAATCCTTGCTAAAAAAATTATAAACAAATTTTAAAAACAGTTCATAAATTGATGGTAGATTAAGAACACTCAATAGAAACATTAAGAGAGCATTAGATAACATTTAAAAATCTGGGCAAATTAAAAAGCTGAAATTTTTTATGCTGCATTTTTCAAAAAATAAATAGAATTTTTTAATACCCAGTGAGAAATTTTGTCCAGAATTTTTTTATATTTCCATACATCCGTACAAGAATCGTTGTTGGGACGCTAGACTCCGGTTAATTAAAAAAATTTCACTGAATTTGTACCAAAGAAGACGCAGATAAATAATTCTAAAAATAGTCAAAAAACTCGCTCAAAATCCGAACCTCCTGAAAATATCAAGTTATGGAAACGAACGAGTTTCGGCAAAAAATCGCTAAAAATCAACTAAATCATTAAAAATTGTTAAATTGCTATAAATTGCTTCATTTTCATATCTTCTGAAAAAACACAATAAAATAATACCAAATTCATATTTTTTTTTAATAAAAAATTAGTTTCTGCATTTTTTTTATTTTTTCTCAGATTCAAAGGATTTCATTATTTTTTTTCTTTCCATTTTTACTTAAATCTTAATAGCTATAAACATAACTTAGCATAAATATATATTTATAATATACGAGTGTTGTTTTCAGTGTGAATTTTTATTTATAGTGACGGTGTGTGTAAAAAAACATTCTAATGATAATAAAATTGTTCAATTTATGTGAGAAAAGCTGCGACTAGCAAAAATTCTCTCAATTTTATTCAATTCTCATTTTTTTTATTTTAGGATCTTTGATCACTTTTTTTCAATTTGATTCGAGTCACTTTACATTTACATAAAAACAGTTGTTGGCTAAAACAGTCAAAAACATGAATTTTCATGGGGTGAAAAATTGAAAGAGTTGTTTAAATATTAGTTTATGAAAAAAGAGTTTCGAGTAAATAAAAGTTTTTTTTATTGTAAAAGTAAAGAAGACTTAAAAACCAACGAATAACTGAAGCAACTTTTTCTTTTTTTTGAGCTTCAAACAAAGTATGAACTTTGAAAAATATTTTTAGAAGTTTATTTTGAAATGGAAAATTAAAAGTTGACTAAAAAATATAAATTCTTCATTACCTAATATCTAAAAAACTCTTAATTTTTTTTACTTTAAAATTTGATCATAAGTTTCAATTTTTTTCTTGTTTAGATTCCCGATTAACCAAAAATACATTACGACTTTCCGTTTACTTGCCGTGGCATGCAATAAGCATATAAAAAGAAAGCGTAACGGTTTTTTGGTTGCTCGGGATTCGTTTGTGTTTTAATTTTTTTGATACACAAGGAAGTCAAAGCCATTGGCAATTACATATTCTTAAATTTTCTATTCCTTTCACTCAAAATTATTTTTTAAAAAAATGCTTCAGAAATTATTCAATTTTAAATTCAAAACATGGCTGAGATTCTGAATTTTTTCAATTAAATTTAATAAAAAATCCAGGAGTTGACAAAGTTTGATCTTTTTAGATTTTTGTAGTTTTTCACTCAAATCGTTGCCTGGTTAAGAACTGAATGTTTCAGCATTAATTTAAATTTTAGAATTTTTCTGAGAATTTTCTTAAAATTCTTTTGAAAAAATTCAATAAAATTCAAAATATTGAAATTTCAATTCAATCAAAAATCAAAAGAATATAAAAATTCAAAAATAATACCAGGGTTCAAAATCATTTTATGAGTAACTAAAAGTCAAGTAAAATTTTGTAAATTTTTAGTTACTCATGAGACGATTCTGAACAAAGTAAATTTCAAAAACAGAAAATTCATTCAATCATTCATACTAAAATAATAAATTTTTTTTCTTAAAAATTTTTCAATAATACAAGTCTTAATAAATTAAATGCCTTTTTCCTATTTTACCCAATCTTAATATCCCAAAATTCATTTTTCATCTACGTTTACAATGATAATATTTTTTCATATTTAATAATCAATTTGCAAAATTACAAAATGTATTTTTTTATTTTTACAGGAAGAAAATTCTTGGCAGAAAAAAACCAACTTTATTTTGTGTACTGAAAGTTTTAAAAATCACCTCTTTCAAATAAGCCGAAATTCGATCAAAATCACGGCTGAAACTATGTTTGCTTGGTCGTAATTTTGACCGATATTCGATATCCTTTACAGAAATAATCAGGTCTGAAAACCTTTTCATTATTTTTTTGATTATTCGCATCAAGATACCTTTGACTTTGTAAATAACGCAATATAGAAAAAATTCTTTTTCAATACGATTTGAAACATTTTTGCAGTGTTCTGAAATTTTTAGCGATATTGAACCAAATTTAGTCAGATCATTGAACAAATCAAAAGTAAATAAAAATTTCTATGAAATTTGATCATCTCTGAAATTTTTTAAAAAAAATTCATATCCTACTTTCAGAAATTTTTGTTTCTTTGCAAATGATTATTAAATTTTTCACTAAGATTTGAAAAAAGAGAAAATTTATGAAACATTAAAGAAAATACGCAAACAAAAAGCTTAGTCGTGCTAATTGTCATCAAAATAAACCAATTTTAATAAAATTTCAAAAATATTTTTTGAAAATATTTCAAAATTTATCAAAATGGGTAGCATAAAACTATTTTGAACTTTCATAAAAAACAAATCCAAAAATGACCAAATATTGCAAAATATTAAAATTTTTAAAAAAAATGTCAATCATCAAATAATTTTTCTCTTTTTCATAAATCTTAGTCAATCACTTTTCTTACAACCTACTTAGACTTCCTCTCATCATAATCACCAGCTATTTACACTTGACTGATGCATCAAGTAATTTTTTCCATAAATCTAATTCTTCTGGTGGTTTAATCATATGTAAACTGATGGCTTTTTTAATATTGCATGCATTAAATGCAATTCTTCGATTAAGAAATTCATTGACATGAACGCGTTTGACGCCAACAGCTTGTGCAACAATTCCTGTCGTATAAACATCTTCTAATTTCAAATAAGTCTCATTCAATGCCTTTTCATAAAGATCTCGAATACAATCGCGTGTCAGTAAATATGCTGGACCAGTTGTAAATTGAGGAAATATGGGCGGCTTGTATTGCTCAAGGCTGACATAATATTTTGACTTTTTATTTCTTATTGGCTTCCATTTTTTTGCCAGTCGTCCATAAATTGTTCGTTTATCTGCTTGCTTTTTTTCAATAAATTGCAACAATTTCGGCACATTAATGAACATGTCATCGTCTGTTTTTAACACAAATGCTGCTTTAGGGCAATGTTGATCAACCCATTCTAGCATGGAAATTGTCTTTAATGTTAAATTGTTGTAACTATCAACAAAACGTCCTCGAATGATGTCATCATAGAGTTTTGTTTCTGCATCCAGTGCATCATCCATTTGTGTACTACCTGTTTGGCCAACGAGAAAGGCAAGACTTATATCACGCCGCGTACCAAAATGACCCCATGTCTGTCTTATCGCTAGACGTGCCTAAAATAAAATTTTTAATAAAGAATTTTTTCTTTGAATTTCTTAAAAATTTACCTGCAGATGTGCTGGTGCTGATGTAATGATGATCACGAGTTTAATATCCTCGCCATTGTTGGCACAAATTGGTGGTGAATCGATATGACCCGATTCATAGAGGTCACGTGTTATTACACCTTTCGTCGTGTCAATTGTTTTATTTGATGGTGGTGATTTTTTTACTGGAATTTGAGGCACGACTGTCGTGGTTGTTGTGGTGCTTGTTGATGTCGTATTTGAGTTAAAGTTGGCATCTAAAAAATTGTTATTTTTATACTAAAAAATAATTTTTTCGAAAAATTTCTTACATTTTTGAGATTCACTATTTACATTGGGTATTTCAGCCTGGCTCTGGTTAACTAAATACTGATAATATGTACCATTGATGCTACCCGAAGGATTAACGAGATTCTTAAATATGAGATTACTAATGCTATCAGCCGAATGTGACTGCGATGAATTTAAATCTAAAAAAAATTTTATAAATTACAAATGTCATGAAAAAATTTATTTTTTTACCTAAATTGGCACCATTCAACTCAATTTTTGTGCTATTTGCTTCCAGCATTCGATGACTGGGATGAAAAGCTCTATTGATGTGTGAGTGCAGTTGTGTTGCTACTGTATTAGTGCTGGCATAATATGACATAAGGATAAAAAGCGCAAATGCACTTATTGAGAAGATCATGTAATGTGCCGCTTTAATTTGCGTGACCATTTTTTCTCGCTTGCCTTAGTTCAATTTTTTTTTAAAAAAATTTTATGTGTATGTGAGAGAGAAAGATGTATGTGGTTTTTAATTGGCTCTCAACTCTTATGCTGACTTCTTTTGTTACTAATTGACTTAAAGTTTCTAAAGAGATAATTGCTATAAAGAAAATAAGAAAAATTAAAACAATTTAAACAAGTTTTCTAGAATTTTAGTATTTTTTGATAAATTTTGTTATTTCAAGTTTTAAAAAAAAATTTTAAATTTCACAAAATTTTTTAAATTTCAGAAAATTAAAAAATTTTTTCTCTATCAATTTTTAGTTTTTTTTAAAACTTTTTAACGGTAAAATTTTATTAACGGTAATTCAAATAAAATTTTACCGTTAAAAAAAATTTCAAATAAATTTTGTTTTAAATTTCAATTCTTTTGCATATAAAAATTTTTACTTACATATGTTGAGAGTTAAGAATTTTCGGCATGTTAATTGGCCACATGGATGACCGTAAATGGCTTTCTTATTTTTTTCAATGAAATTTTTATTTAATGTTCTTCACCAATTCATTTTATTATAACTGTTGCACTCACATACACATGACATCATCTAAAATTAAATAATGTAAATTCATTTATTATTAATAAAATTTTAAAAGTATTTTGTTAGATCAAGCTTTATTTGATGATTATTTTCGACATGCAATGCGAATTAAAATTAGAGAAAATTCATATGGCCGGCTGACAAACGAAACACGACAACAGAACATAACAATTTTTTTTCGTATCTTAGTTGAATAACAGTACAGAAAACGGAAGGTAGCAGTGTGTTGTTGAACGTGGTCAAAAATTTTCTGTGATTCATTATAGCGACTTTTTTGCATGAATAGAAGTGGAAGTGAATGACAATCGAAATATTCAAATTTAATAAGAAAAAAAATTAAGATTTGGATTAATTATAAATTAAAAGAAAGATTTATTTAAATCTTCCGTAGATTAAAATGGACAGGGATTAAAATATAAAAGAAACTTTTTATTAATACAATCAATTTAAGATTTAATTATTATTGATAGTATTTTCTTCCACACAGAAAAAATTAATTTTTTTCTAAAAGATTTAATTAAGTTCGGATTAAAAAATTCAAACGTAAGATTAAAAATTTTGGAAGGATTAATTTATACACATCGAAAAAATTAAATTAAGAATTAATCTTAAGGATTTGTTTTAATCTTTAAAGTAAAGATTTTAATTATAAAGTTTTGAATATTTTTAATTGTGAATTCGAGTACATTTAAATTTTATTCCAAATATTTTAATGTCTCATAAAAACTAAAAAATTAAGGTTCTAATGAAATTTTCAGATTATTTAATTAATTAATCAGGATTAATTTTTTAAATTATTAATTAAAATAAATCCTACTTTTAAAAATATCAAAATATTTTTAAAATCAAAAAACTACACCATATTTAATAATTTTACTCTTCATATTAAAGACTCATTTTCATGTACTCAACCTTGTAACACTAACTAAATAATAAAATTTCCTCCTCCGTAGTTTAACACATTTTTAAATTCTTAAAAGAAGTGATGCAAGACATTCACCGTTGTTTCAACAATTGCTTTAACAAAATGCTTTAATCCCTTCCAAACATGTCATACTATTGAAATCACATCACAATAACCGTCGAGTACAACAAACAAACGTGATTATTTACAAGCAGTAAAAAAATGCGAAACATTATGACAATCACAATAAAAATTTTTTCTATCTTTTATTTTATTTTTATTGCATGCGACGACCTTGAACTCAAAAAAAAAAGTTAGAGAGAAATCAGTGAGTTGAAGAAAATAATTTTTTGGTGTGTGTCACGTTTTTGGGTTTTGTTTTGATTTAATTTATTAATCTCGGGATTTATGTGACGTAGGTCAGTATGGTTAATTAATAAATCACGATTATTTTTGACGAATTTTTTAGTGGCGATAATTTTTGGATAGTCATAAATTGGGAAGTCTTATGACAAATTTTATACAGTTTTAAAAAATGCATGCTTGAGAACTTAGAAGTTAAAAAATTTTTTTCATTTTTCAAACTCATCTTGAAATTTTTTTAACTATTTTGTTTTTTTTTTAACTAATTACAGACAATAAAAATTATTTTTAACTAAACAACAAAATATTTACAATTAATTAATTTTTCCATTGCCTAATTTTATTATTATTTTCTAAAAATAACTCAATAGCAAAATAAACAAACAAACACCGCAAATTAACCAAATTTTAATAACAAACCAGGGTCAACAACTCTCACCAAATAACAATTGCCTTCAGAACATTTTTAAAAAATAAATTTTTTGTCTCCTTCTTAATAACAAAAAGAAGAATTTTAATCATTTCCGTTTTGCTTTTGATGAAACTTTTTGTAAACTTTTTTTTTCTTCTCATTCTTATTCTAGCTGAACAACAAAGTTGCTAATTGGCTCATGCTAGACAATTTTTTTCCTTCACTCGCTCACATTTCTTTAAATTAATTTGCGCGAGAATGAGAATGCAAAGGAAAGTAAGAAGAAAAGAATTTGTTTAATTGCATAACGAGAATGGCGACAACAAAAAATAGAAGAAGAAGAAAGAAAGTCGTGACATAATTATTAAATTAAAGAAAAATTACATTGAAAAGTTGACAAATTTCTGCAATTTATTTTAAAATGAGGTCAATTTGAAAAAAAATTCTTTAGTTTTTTGCTTCAAAAACTTCTACTTGAATATTAATGAGCAAAAAAAGTTCTCATAATCAATTTTTTTCTTTATTCTTCTATTCTTATTCTGCTGCAGACTCATGTCAGTTTTAGTGGGAAATTGGGCAATAAAAATTCCTTTGCAATGTCCATGAGTGAGCAAAAAAGCAAAGCAAAAAATGAAGGATGAAGAAAACAAAGAAATGAAGATGATTATGATGGGCATTGATGCTAGAGTGCAGTCATGTTTGTAGAATTTTTTCATTGATTTTTAAGGTGACTGTTTTGAATAAAAAAAAATATTTAAAAGTTTTAAATCAAATTCAACCTAAAATTTTTTTTCTTATCAGTTAAATTTAAAAACTTTTATATAATTTTTGTATTTTTTTTAAATTTTGTCTGTTGAGTTTTTAAAAACTTCAATCAAGTTTTTGTATTTTTGCAAATTTAGCTTGTTAAAAGTTTTAAAAATTTCAAATTTGTAAACAAATAAAATCAAATTTTCATTTTGAATTTCAATTTTCCGTTAAAATAAATTTTTTATAAAAATTATCGAAAAAATACAAATAAAACATTTTTCATTAATTACATAATGATAAAAATCATAAAAAAACTCAACAGGAAATTTATTTCTTTTATCTTTTTATCCGCAAACTTTGATAGTCAAATAGCGATAAGTCAGCGTCTTCTTTTTGTTCTGAAGTTGTGCGCATTTTCTCACATTTCAATGCTCGTGTGATCATCAAGAAGTCTCTTCACATAGACATTGATTGCAAACACTTAATGCCGACCACTTACAGACACTTTATGAGACATGATTGAAGTTGAAGAATCAACTTTTGCAATATTTGCACAAAAATTCTTGCTGAATTTTCATAGAAATTCAAGGTAAAAAATATTTTACTGCTCGGTAGCATGTGTTATAATGATTCTGACCTTAGACACTCAAAAAAATTGTTTTATTGATTGAAAGCAGCAAAAAGTGGAGAAGCCATTGGATGTGCAATTATTTGACATTAAGCGGCACCACATGTGTGCTTGTCTGATTGATTGATGAAATTTTTTAAGTTTCTTTTTTATTATTTTGAACTATTCAAGGCATTCAATTGATTAAGTGTCTTTAGTTTGTCTAGGAAAATGATGGTCAATGATGATGATGGTGCAAGGATTATACAGGTAGTAGATGGATATAATTGAATTTTATAGACATAAAAGAGTCAATGGATGAAATTGAGATATTGAATAAAAATATTTTAGATAGTTGGAAGAGAATAATTGCAAATAAAAGATGGCAGACTGCCAGTCTATGAATAAAAATAATATTACTGTAGTCAATTGTCGTTGTTGTTGTTTAAATTGAAGTTTTTTCATATCTAAATTGAAGTTTTAAAGAAAAAAGTTGAAGTTTGTAAGTTTTTTATTTATTGATTCTCAATCAAAATTTTCCAACAATCTTCTAGGTTGGTAAAAAAATCTAAACTTTCAATCATTCTACAAAAAAAATCAAGTTTTAAAAGAACATAAAAAAATTAGCCATCAACTAAAATCAAACAATTAAAAATGATTTTCAAGTGACCATTGTGAGATAAGTAAAATAATTAGCTAACTTATGATAATGAATGAATAGAAAAAATTCTTAAAATAATCATTCGACTTCACTGAAATCATCAAGAAAAAAAAAAGAAGTTTCGTTACTAACAGGAAGAAAAGAAATCTCGCAACAATTCTTGACTAAACATTCTCAATATTTTTTTTTGCACAATTCTTGAAAGTAGAGAAGACGGTGATGTAAATTGACCCTGAACTGAGTCTTCAGCGACGCTATAGCAATCGATGATGCTCACTGTATGTATAAATGTGATTTGAGACGATAAAGACGACTCGTAAGCATGAAAGAACATGAATAGTGAATATACATGCTGATGCCATCACAAGGACGTTTCTTTTGCGCGCCATTCTGAGTAATAAATTTTAATGAAACATAATTAAACCTGAATCAATGGACATGTAAAGAAGGAAGAGAGTTTTTTTAATCATTCATAAATTTTTACTAATAGTGAACAAAACTCGATGTTTAAATTTAGAATTACAATAAATGTAATGAGAAGCAATTCTCACGATTATTAAAAAATATTCAATTCAATGCGATTAGTAAGCGAGTTGGTATGGAGAACAAAGGTACACAACACACACATAAGAGTCAGCATAAAAAAGCATCACAATCTGTTGAATATTTATTTATACAGACAGAGAAAAAAAAGATAATTTTTGTATTTTTATTAATTGTTTTGAGTTGCTGATGCTTGTTAGAATCATCCTTGAATTGCGTTGTGGCTTTTAGTTTCATAAGAATTATTTTAAATTCTGAATTTTAAATTTTTTTTTAGTTTAATTTTAGAACGTGTTTTTTTGGAAGTTATGCAATTTGAAAAATAAAGGGAATGAAGAATAAAAGAAATTATGTAACTTAAACCTAAAAAAATTGTAGCTAAAGTCTTTGTTCTATTTTAAATTTACAAAAATCTGATGTAACGAGTCAAATGATTTTTAGGGAAAGTTATGAACTAATGAAAAAAATTCTATGGTTCGGCACTTGTATGCATACTTGACTGGTAACTTGACTTAATGTGTACAAGTTGACTTAAATAAAATTTCTCTGATTATTTAATTTCGTCATAATTTTACATAATTGTATAAAAGTCAATAATTCTTAAGCTTGCAAAGTTTCGATCAAATTAAATAAAATTTTAATGAAATTGAGGCATTTTTTGTAAGTCAACTAGCATGAATTTAGTCAAGTCAAGTATGCGCATATAAGTCAAGTATGAATCCAAGTTCCAAACCATAAAATGTAATGATACAAAAACTAATAAAAAAATTGAAACACAAAAATATTTTTTTTTAAAAAAAACTTTTTCAATCAATACAAGACAGATTAAAAACTTTAACATTTTTATTTGTATCACATTTTTTACTTCCAAAAACTAGTTCACAATTTTTTTGCTACCAAAAATATTTTTTCGAAAATTAATTCAACGTCAAATAACGTCACACGAGCTCATTTTCGTCGCTTTTTCTTTATCATAAGATTGCCTGCAATAGCATACATATGCCGGAACTCGGATATAAAAAAGAGTAAATTCCAAAAATTTCAATTTAGCGCCATACAAAAATCTTTCAATTATTCAATTTCCTCTGAATTTTTTTTATATGAATGTATTGAAATTGTTCGATGAATAATGAAAATAATTATTAAATATAAATTCATCATCATTATCGTCATTGCTCATGGCAAATTGTCTACCTGTCTGTTATTGAATGTGGTATGTTTGTGTCTTTGAGTGAAGTAGAAGGTAAAATATATCAATGTTTGCATGATAATTGCAAATGAATTTTAATTTAGTTTGAAGGAATTTTTTTTTAGAATTTTTATTATTGAATTTAATTATTAATATTTTCTCCCTAGAAAAATAAACATTTTAATTTTTTTGTTGTGATTCCAATGAAATTTTTCATTGTAGAAAATACTTGTAAAACTCCATAAAATTTTCATGCCTTAATCGTGAAATTATAAAACAATGTAAATTAAAGTTTATCAAATTTCAAACTTGAAAAATAAAAATTTGTTTGTTTTAATGTTAACAGTAATTGCAGCTATAAAAAACTGCTTGAAAAGTTTATAACACATAACGAAATTTGCAAATATTTGTTCATTTTTATTGAACTTCTCAATTCTATGAATGAATTCATTTTTCATAAAATACTTTAATATCAAAAGACGACTTTAAGTCATTTCATAACAGGATAAATTTAAAGTATTTCATCTGTTTGAATCATAAAAATATCAGGTTTCATTAGGGTTCGATACTTGCATGCATACTTGACCGATGACTTGATTAAACCCATGCAAGTTGATTTACTCAAAATTTCTCTGATTCAGTCAAATTTTATTCAATTTTTTAAAAAATTTGCAAATTTGTGTGAAAGCCAAAGATTCTCAAGTTTCAAATTTTGACCAAAAATAAAAAAACTTTGAATGAACTGAGAGATTTTGTTTAACTCAACGTGCATAAATTAAGTCAAGTATATATGCAAGTTGACTTACAAAAAATGTTTCTAATTCATTCAGATTTTATTTAATTTTGACTAAAACTTTGCAAACTTATGAACCATTGACTTTCATACAAATTTACAAAGTTTTGACGAAATTAAATAAAATTTCAATGAATTAAAGATTATTATTGTTAGTCAACTTGCATACAATTAGTCAAGTCAAGTATGCACAAGTCAAGTATTCATGCGAGTGTCAAACCCTAGGTTTTATTCTTGACGTAAAAACTGATTTCTTTCTAAAACCTACTAATTGGTGATGAAAGCTCTATAGAAAATTATTTATTATTTTTATCTCATACTAAATGTCAACAAAATGTCCATATTTTATTTACAATCACAAGTAAATGTTTATTGACATTTTGATATAAAAAAAATATTTTTATCAGACATTTTTATCAATAATAAATTATAATGAAGCTTTATAAAGTTCAGAGATTTTTTCAGACAATAATATAAAAATAATTTTCTAAGAAATCTAATTTTGTTTTCATACTTGATTTATGTTTTCTTTTCTTTTTAAATAAAAGATAACAGCAAGATAAATTATGATATTTAAGGATTTTATTAGATTTGAAATTATTTTTGAAAACTGCTAAATTTTCTAGGAGTGTGAAGTCTTGATAACTAAAATCAAAAATTTTGTATAAAACTTTCAAATTGAAACTTTGAAATTTTTGCAGGAGGTTTGAAGTTTTCAAAAATTTCATCAAAATAACAAAAAAATTTTATAATAACAAAATCAATCAAATTTACAAAAATTTTCTAAAAACTTCAAACCTTCTGCAAAAATTTCATCAAATTTATAAAAAAAAATTTGAAAGTTTCATACAAAATTTTTGATTTTCAACGTTTACTGTTTTTATCATCAAAAGTTTCCACCCCTTGAAATTAACAATAATTTTATTTATGTTCATTTTTAAGAAAGAAATACTTCAAAAATTATCACTAAAAGCTTCCTAAAAAACGACTCATCGTTCACTTATTCATTCATTCAACAATAACCTCTTATCATTCACTAATGCCTTCCTTTATCAAATCTCTCTCTTTCTTCTCTATACAATTTCCATTAAAATTCATTTGCTTTGTGTGCACTATTTTTATCATTTTTATTATTTTTTTGTTCGAGTCATTGCACGCTTCAGTAAAGTAAGAGGAGGAATTGAAAATGAAAAAAATGCAGTAATAATAGTCATCTCAATTTCAAATAAAAACCTATTCTGAAAATGTTCATATGTCGTCATATGTAAATGAAGAAATATAGAATTATGTTATTGATATCGTAATTAGCTGATGTTGTGCGTGTTTTGATATTTATAGACTAAATTAATAACGAGAAAAAAAGCTTGTCAAGTGGAAAAACAATCAATAAAAAAATGCAATTAGTTAAATGAAGAATAAATTTTTTAGCATTTTTGCTACAAAAATTCACGTTAATGATCAAATTGGCTGACTGGACCAGTCATAACTAAAAATAAATCCAAGAGGTCAAGATTGATAAAGAAATTTTTTATCTTACTCGGTCAAGGTCATTGTCACATTTCAACTTCCTAACATAGAAAATAACAAAAAAATTAAAATCTCAGAAAAATTTCCATTCGGAATTTCCACATTAAAGTAGACTTCATGCAGTGCAGCGTACTTATGTAAATTATATCGTTATGCATTTGGTATAATTGTGTAGTCATAACAATCAATTGAAGGCAAAACAATTCAATTTCTAAAACTCTTTATGGGGGGTGAAACACGATGTAACTTAATTGATTTATAATTTTTTTCTTTCTTCTCTTTTTACCTCTTTCAAAAAAATGAAAGATTGCAGAAATTCGAGATGAAAAAAAACACAACAGATGAAGAAAAAGAAGAAGTGAGAAATAAAAGAATTGCGACACAGAAAAAGTTTCGAAATTTGATTTTTTGGATCATTTTTGATATCAACTTACATGAAATTATCAAAAATCTTCTGTCCTGTGATGATTTTTTCAAAAATTTCACTTAAATTTCAATTCCAATTTCATTTTTAAAAATCTCACAATTAAAATAATTTCAATAAAATTTTCTTTTTTCTTTTTATGCTTGCACTTTCATTAGCAGCTCAACTTTAACTTAACACTTGATGTTATCACTAGACATCGTCTTATAACGATGAAACACAAATTCCGTCTGAATTTCTTAATCTCAAAAATTATTTTTATTTTTTCTGTGAGTATTTTTTTGCCTTAACTGCTATGTCTTGTGTTCTCACACACTGATTTCTGATGTCAAGTTAGAAGAGGAAGAAAAAACTATGATTTTCGAATTTTCGATAAATGAATGTCGAAAAAAAATAGATAAAAATATGTGAGGAATGAAAGAAGTAAAATTATCCATCTGGTGGCCAAAATTTGAAGTTTCTTAGAAATTTTTATGTAAATTTTAAAAAATTTCTTTCATTTTTTCCTTTAATTTAATTTAAAAATTTTTCCAAAAAATTCAATTTTTAAATAAATTTTCAAAACTTTTTTAAAAGTTTCAAAACTCTTTTTTTAACGAATTTTATTTCAAAAAACAAATTTTCTACAGTCGACAAGTCGACAAACTCCAGTGTTTCACCAATACACCCTCAATCTACATGTAGAATGCAGTGTAAATCGAAAGGCCAACAGTAGAGAAGAGAAACACACATAAGAAGAAGGAAAAAAATTTTCGGGGCGAGAGCAGGCAAAAAATTTCTGACTCGAGTTTCAACTTAGAATTAAAGTGAGTAAAAGTCGCGTAGGCGAGCTAAAAGTTGACAAAAACGCGAGTCAAAGTCAACATAAAACAAATGCGCGTGTAGTTTAGTGAAAAATTTGAATTTAAAAGTGAAAAATTTAAAATTGAAAATTTTTACTGCTTGGGAACAAAAAAAAAGTTTTGTAAAAAGAACAAAAATTTAATTTGAGGAAAAATTTTAAAATTGATGTAAGTAAAAGTGATTAAAAGTGACAAAAAAGACACAAGTAAAAGTTGTGCAAGAAAATTTTATCAAAAGTTTCAATAATTGAGCATTTGTGGGCAGCTTCTGGACACCTTTTGACTTTTGATCTCAAATATTTCTCTACCAATTATTTCATTAAACTTTCAAGTAATTCTTTTCATCATTCCATTACGCTGTGATTCCAAAAATCCCAAAAATGTGCAAAACTCTTCCTTATTAAAAGCGAGTTGAAGAAAAAAAACTTTTGAGATATGAAAAAAAAAGAAAAAAATTTCACCGCGATGATGCACACACAGTGAGAGAGAGACAATTTTTGATAGTGTTAGTGTCTGTTCACACAAATACAAATAGAAACTAAAGAAAAATTGAATCAATGGGCAACTGTGCGATTTCAAAATAATAAAAAATTTCATTAAATTTTACTAAAAATTTTCAAAAATTTTAACAGGAAATTCATTTTTTTTCTATTCTGTCCAGTCATGCATGAAAAAAAAGTTTTATTTTTAAAACATTTCATAGAAATTAATTGACAATGAAATGGAACATTTTTTTTGCAAGTAAAATTAGCTCAAGTGGAAAGGCATGATTTAGTGGTGATTTTTGTACTGAATTGACCAATTATGCTAATTTAAATTTTAGGATTTTTGTTGTTAACAAGAAAAATTAGTTTTTGATTTAATGAATCATCACTGTTGTGCCTTATTTGTTCATTTTGAACAAAAAAAATTTATGAAGTCAACACTGAGTTGGTTTTTTGTTAAATGGCTGATTTTTTATAGTGGAAATAAAAATTTTGATTAGATTTTTTTTATTTAGAGCTTAAATTTGAATTTAAAAGAAATTGATGAGAAATTTTATAAAATTTTTAAAAAATTATTATTTTAGAGTTTGAACTTGCATGCATATTTTTTGTCAAGTTGACTTACACAAAAATGTCTTTAATTCATTCAAATTGAATTTAATTCAATAAAAATACATAGTAAATTTAAGAATCAATGACTTTCATACAGATTTGCTGGATTTCAAATGAATTAAATAAAATTTGAAGGAATTAAAGAGATTTTTGTGTAAGTCAACTTGAAATCAAGTTGACAAAAAAATGTGCATGCAAGTTTGAACCCTAAAAAATTATAATTTTTAAAATTTCTTATCAAATTCTTTTAAATACAAATTAAATCTTCAAAATAAAAAAAACCTAAAATTTTATGATTTTTTTTAGAAAATTATTGAAAATTAACAGTCAATTTATTTCAATTTGCACTGAAAACTTTTTAAAATTCTAATAAAATTTATTGAAATTTTTCATGGTGAAATCAAAAATTTCTATTTACATTCTTAAATTTCTTCTTCTTCTTCACTATTACTTCATTCTTATCTAATCAAAAAAGAATTTATTCTTTCTACAAAACAAATTTTTTTCATGAACATGTTCAAGCAAGTCCCGTAGAAAAACATTCATTAATAACAAGTATCAACTAACATGATAAATTTCAAGCTCTAATTGCGATGTTTACATTTATTTGAGACACAATAATGACGCATCATGTGCAGCATTAACAGTTTCTAATGAAACATTATAATTACAGTTTTATCAATTCACATTAATTAATAATGTCACTTACAGAAGAAAAGTTTTTTATGAATGAAATTTAAAGATGTGTTTGTAAAAAGCAAGCTTTTGTGTTTGTAATTAATTAAAATATTGAGTCATAAGCATTGATTAAAATTACGACAGTTGGGAATTTCCGTCAAAATGTTGAAAAAGAATTTATGTTAAAAATGTTGATTATTGATTTCATGTTGAAATTGTAATTTATTGCTATTTCGTGTCATTTGTTAAAAGTTAAGAATTTTTTAAGGGAAATGACGAAATTTTATATATTTTAAATTTTTTTATTGAATACAAATCAAGTGACAAATGAATCATTTTTTTCACAAATGTAAACAAAAATTATCAAAATTTAAAAATAATTTTGTTGTTTTGTAAATTTTTCTGTTATTATTGATGATAATTTTTTCTTAGCTCAATAATGATGTATTGAGTGTTGTTAAAAGCAATCGTATGATTCTTTTGTTGTTATTTTATAATGACTTACCGCTTTGAAAACTTTGATCAAAACAATGAAAATGAGCCTAAATGACATTCTGCAAAAATATTTGAAATTTAATATTTATATGAAAAAATAGAGTAATTGTAATAATAAATTCTAAAGGGCTGTGAACTCTATCAAAAAATCAAAAAAAGATTGATTGTTTCATAAAAAAATTTCTAGGGTTCTGCACTTTCATGCATAATTGACTGGTATGCGCATAGTGACTTGACTAATTGCATACAAGTTGACTTATAAAAAATGTTTCTTGGTCATTTCAAATTTTATTTAATTTGGTCAAAGCTCATAATCTTAAGAATCATCGCCTTTCATACAAATTTGCCAAATTTTTGTAAAAGTGAATAAAATTTGAATAAATCGGAGAAATTTTTTGTAAGTCAACTTGCATGTATTTAATCAAGTCATACCAGTTAAGTATTCATGTAAGTGCCGAACCTTAAAGATGTTTGATTTTCAATGGTTATTTTGTTTTTTTTTAACAAGAGTTTCCATCCCTTGGAATTAAGTTTACAAAGTTTCGAATATTTTGATTTTTTTGTTTACATTTTTGTAACAGTTTTAATTATTCCAAAGTGCTACTTCCAAAATTATTTTTTAGTTCAGTACTTAAAATTTAATAGTGAATTGAAAATTTAGAAACTTTATTTAATAAATTTTTGATAAAATTAGTTCATTCATAACAATTTTTTTTATGTCTAATTGAATTTAATTATTTTATTTCCTTTAACCTCTAATTTTATTTCTCTTATAAGATGGTGAAAAAATCTTTTTATTTTTCTATTATTTCGACCTCACTATGACTCTCTACATTAATAAATCAAATAACGTATCACATCATAACCTTTGCCTAGTTTTTTTTCTAATAAGAAGAAATTTTATTTATTCTTCTGTTTACATAAAATCAATTTTAAAAGAAATTTGTCAATATTTCTTAAAAAATCTAATTAAAAAATTATAAAAATTGCATTCTAAAAAAGTAGAATTTTAAAATTAAAAAATAAAAAAATAACTCTGCCATCATCATCATTTGTATTGGTGTGAAATTCTTTTCTTGTACATAAACACTCTCTCACATTCATGCATTGTAGTTTTCATCGTATTTGTTGCTCTCGCTCTCTCTGTATGCTTGTGATTGATTGTAATTTTTTCCTTCCTCAAATGTCGACAAAAAAAGAGAAAATTTTTTATATTTTCCTCTTTCCTGATCATCATCAAAGTCGGTTGCTGCCGTGAGCTTTTCCCTTTGCACCTTTTATTTTTATATTTTTATGAATGACGATATATTTGAAGATACAATCCGATAAGAATTTCATAAACAAGACAGAACTGTAAAAATTTATTTTTGTGGTCTGTAAATGTGGGAAAATATTTTTTAGTTACGGAAAAGAAATTTTTATTTAATATTGAAGAAGAATTTCGCGGATTAAAAGAAGATGAGAAGGAAGTTGCTGTAGGGAATTGAAATGAAGAAAAAGTTTTTTATGGTGTTTTGTGGTTTGAATTTATTTTTGGATTATTAGTGTTGGATGAAATGAGAAATAAAAGAAAAAAAAGGTTATGAAGGTTATTGGTCTATAATTATAAAAAGTTTTATGCTTTAATTGATGATGAACAATTTTTATTCGGTTTTTAAATTGATTTTGTTGTGATTTTTAATTGATTTATTTTAATATTGTAACAAATTTTGATTTTTTATGAAAATTTAAAAAATTTTTTAAGCATTCAAAATTAAAAATCTATGGAAACTTGTCTTTTTCATAAATTTTGCATTGATTTGTATTTAAAATGGTTCATTTTAATTTAGAGTTTGGCACTTGCATACAAACTTGACTTGCATATGTATAGTGACTTGACTAAATTCATGCAAGTTGACTTACATAAAAATTTCTCTAATTCATTCAAAATTTATTTAATTTGATTAAAACATTGGAAATTTAAGAATCATTAACTTTCAAACAAATATGCAAAGTTTTGATCAAAATGAATGAAATTTGAATGAAATAGACATTTTTTATGTAAGTCAACTTGCATTGAAAAAGTCAAGTTAACTTGCACGAATAAACTCAAGTCACTTTCCAGTTAAGTATGCATGCAAGTGTCAAACCCTTATTAATTTTCATAATAAAATAATTTTTTAATGAACTTTAAGTGCCATAACCATTAAATCATTTGCCACAATCTGCTCAAGTGTCACATTTTAATCTCTACAATAAATCACTCAAACTTTGATTAAACCTAAATAATTTTTTTTTCTTTTTATTTTTATGTACAAAAATCATCAATGAACTACAACAATATCAACAAATGTGGAAAAAATAAACAAAATGAAATGCTTATCACCCGCAATGCTTACTACTGATAATAATAAAATGCACAAAACGTCAATGTATGTCATTCAACTTGCCATCATCTTTATACAAACAACTACAGTGTGAGTGTTCTGATAAGAGAGCTAAAGCATAAAAATAGTTCTCATCGACCGGAAATTAATGAACAATGGGACTAAGTCCCACGATACTGAGCGCTCATTGCGCTTCTTATCATTAAGAAGGAAGAGCGAAGTGTGAAAAAAGAGAATTTTTTATTTTTTCCAATTTAATTCAATTAAGAGACATTTTTTTACAACCGCAGTCACGTAAACATTTTGCTTCTGTGTCTATAACATAAAAATTATCAAGTGTGTGTGTGTATGTCTAAAAAATCCTATATTTTTTGTGTCTATCAAGCTTAATCAAGTGCGAGTCACACACAAATAAGAAATGAACATCAAATAAGGAAGTTTGTGTGACTCGAAAAAAAAAATAAAATAAAAAAGTTTTCTGTTTGTGAAACTTCAAAAAAAAAAAGAATTGTAAAGAAAGTAAATAAAAAACAAAAAGAGAGAAAAAAATGTCAGCAATGACGTTAGTGCACATTGTGCTATTAGTGTTGGGTTTGAGTGTAGTGAATAGCAAAAGCAACAGTCAATCAAATGGCAATAATACAAGAGGTATCATCAGGCATCAGCAGACATTTGAAACAAAACTCAATCATTTAGTGGTTGACAATATTGGAAGTCGGGTGAGTTTTTAGTTTTAAAGAACAAAGAAATTTTTTATTGCATTGTTTTGAAAATTTAAAAATGACATTTGCAGTCTTTTATTTATGGCATCATTTTTTGCCTCTCTTAAACTCTGTCATTTTCAATTAGCATTTATATCAACATTGTACATATTTACATGTCTCTTGTCGTTGACATCTCTGGTCATCGCCTTTGGCTCTTCAGCCTTAACATCTAGAATAATTTTTTTTCATGTCTACATCCCCTCATATTTGTCATCATCCCTAAACATAGAAAAAAAATCTTCATCTCGATTGTAATGACGAACGGCGTTCACTATGGAAACACCATTGGGAAATGAATAAAGGAAATTTGTCAATCAAATTGTTCATTAAACAAGTGTATGCATTTACACTTACACTGACAGTTTTGATTGAGAAAAAAAAGCAACAGAGAAGAAGAGGAAAAATATTGTTAAAAAAAGAGGGAAAGTTTATGAATAGAAGAAGGGAAAGAATTAAAATTAATGGGAAAGGAATTTGACAAAAAAATTTGTTAGAAGTTTATGAAACATTTTAATGGTTTGATGAAGATTAAAAATACAGCGATATTTTGAATTCTTAACTAAATTTTGAATATTTTTCATTGAAAATATTTTTGGTCCTTAAATTTAATCTTTTTTTTTCATATTTTAATTTAAAAAGTTTATTTACATCAATAATTGAATTATAGTAAGCTGGTTCCAAAAACTACATTTTGCGTTTATCAATAGGGAAGAATTAGGGAAAAAATAATATGGACGACAGTTGATACCCATGATATTCATGAAAGTTGTTGGTTGTTTTAGTTCAGTAACCTTTTCTATCAAAGTTTGGGCTGTCAGAAAATTATCAAAATAGAAAAAACCATCAATTGATTTGATTCAATCTGTAAGTAATCAATAGGTAATTAATAAAGAAAAGTTTAGGAAATACACCAATGGTAGCTGCTTACTTTTCAAACAAATCTCAAATAAATAAAAATGTGATCTAACTTCGTCTTATCCTTAGAAATTCAAATCTCCCTGGAAATTAAAAATTCAAAAATGTTTCTTTTCATATTCATTCAAACAACGGAATTTTCCCAATTTTTATACCTCTAGTCATACACAATAGAAAAAATTTTTACGTTACAAAGAAAGTCATAATATTCAGGTTTCACATTAAGTACTTTTCCATCTTAATTTATTTTTTAATGATGTTTTTGATTGAGGAGTAAATTTTTACATAACAATTATGTTTGTGTATCTGAAAATGATGAATTTTTTCCATTCAATCTAAATTTTCTAGATTGTAGGATTTTTAACCTCAAGACATCATTATTTTGGTTAACATAATGACAAGAGTTGTTTTTGACAAACAATTAAAATTTCTATAATGAATTTTCCAAAAAAATATTGAATTTCGGTGATACAACTTTGATTTTGACCAAAAAAATCTACTAAATTTTTTAAAATAATATGAATATCCCACACATATTTAAAATACCAAAAGAAATTTTCTCACTTTCAAAAATCAAACAAACAAGCTTTAAACACTTGAACCTTTTTTCTAGGAAAATAAAAATCCTCAAATCATAAAAAACAGCCACCATTTTTCTTATATTTTATTACATTTCATCATAAATAAACTGCTCACTTTATAACCTATCAAAAAATCATCCCAAAATCTTAATTTCATCATCACCTTTTTGATTTTTCCTTTCATTATTTTAATTCATTTTTCTCAAGGTATAAAAAAGGACATCATTAAAGACGTCCACCTTGGTTGAAGATCAAAGTAGAAAATCTTGATAGTCAATTAAATGAGAGGAAAATTGGTCAAAGGACAATAAAAGACTCACTCTTGGTACTATGTCTCTCTTTTGACAGTTGATTAATGTTTTTTGAGCTGAAAGTGAAATTAAAAGTGAATTTTCTCTCCCCTCTTTTTATATCATTCTCGCGTAGCAAATATCGAAAGGAATTTTTTTTCGATTTATTCATGTCGTTCGTGTTTTATATACTTCGAGGCTTTTTTTGCTGTGTTGTCATAGAAAAAATTGAATTTTTTTGTAGAATGCTGAGTTGCTTGGTGATGATGATGATCAAAATTTTTTTAAATTTTGAATAAAGTTATAGATTTAAAATAATACTGAGGATTTAAAACAAAAATTTGGATTAAAATAAAAAGCTAGATTAAATTATAAGAGTTTGATTAAATTAAAGAAGTTGAGATTAAAATTGAATTAGTTTAGATTAAAATATAAATGTAATGGTTGAAATAAAAGATTTTTTATTAAATTAAAAGAATTTGGTTAATTTGAAGTAGTAGAGATTAAAATTAAGACAGAGGTGATTAAATATGCACTTAGGATTAAAAAAAAATGTAGTTCAAAACAAACAGTTTAGATTAAAATAAGGAGCATAGATTAAATTAAAGTAGAGGAGATTAAAATAAGAACTAGCAATAAAACCACAATGGAATTGGTTGCTCGGAATTGGCTCGGATTGAAAATAGGAATTTGATTTAATTAAAGTAACGAGAATTAAAATAAAAAAGTTTGGATTAAAATAAAAGTGCTTCGATTAAAATTAATCAGTAGGGATTAGTTAAATTTTCAATTCAAAATTTTTACCTTTGTTTAAAATTTTTTAAGTTTTCAAATTTTTTACAAAATTTTCTTAAATCTATCACAATCTCAAAATAAGTTATTCATAACTTCTTTATAGTCCATTTAAAAATTATTTTTACATTAAACAAATCTTGAAAGAAAAAATTTGTCTAATAACACCAAATTACCCTTTTAAAAAATTCCTAAAAAGTTCAATAAACTCAAAGAAAAAATTCCTTCTTTATTTTCATCCTAAAAATTGATCAATTTTCTAATCAACTTCCTCAAATCTTTATCAAAAAAAAATAACAAGATTTCGCAAGTCACTTCATCTTTTCACAGTTGAACGACGACAACGATGAAGGAAGAAAAAAAAAATGTTTATGACTCATTAAGAGAGGAAATCAAGCTTATCAACCATCAAAAAAAACTTTCATTTTTTCCTCCTTTCTCTTTCCATCATTCATCTCACATTGAACGAATTAAAGCTGCCCTAAAAGTTGATGAAAAACTAAAAACACAAATATGGGTAGGCCAGAATTAGAGAAAGAGAAAAAGCTACCGGATGCTCTTGATTACACTTTACATTTTCTTTCCCCTCATCATCGCTCGATTTCTTTGGATTTTCTCTCTGTGAGAGTTGAAAAGAGTGGGTGGAAAATGAAAGTATGTGTTGAATGTTCCTTTGAGGGGAGGACACAAGGCGAAACAGTCAAAATGTGAATAAGAGTTTGAGTGTCTTTATTGATTTTCCCATAAAATTCACCTCTCTTACTCGCATTCCACAATAAATATTTTTACGTACTTTTTTTAGCTCAGCAGCAACAACAACACAAAGATAATTTATATAACAGAGAAAATTGCAATATTGTTTGTTTCTGCGTATGTGAGAGCGTGGGTTGACGGGTAGATGGAAAGGTAGCGGAAGTTAAGACAAGAATAACAATGTGGGAAAACAGAAAGATGTGATATTTCTTCAGTTTCCGGTTGAAGTCGTCTTCTGCTTGTCCTTTTTTTAGTGTGAAAAAATAAAATTCAGTGGCTTAGAAAAAAAGATTTTTTTTTCTTTTGCTGGTTTTAGAAATGACTTTTGGCATATTGAAAGATGAATCTTTTTAAGAGAGAAGAAAATGTGAATTTTAAAGGATAAAAACATTTCAAGTAAAAAGAAACTTTTTTGACATTTCGCCTACTGGTTTTGAAAAAAGGTCGCTCGACAAAAATTTTTTAAGTGTTAATTTCTTAGAAATAAAGAAAGCAATTTAACTTCAGTCTTCTTAAATTTTTCATTTTGACCAATACATGATTTTTTAAAGAGGTCAATGTTTTTTTGGTCACTTGCTTAGGTTAGAAGTTTGAAACAAGATAAAAAAATTTTAAATTTGAATTTAAACTATTTTTAAAGAAGATATCAGAAATTTTACATAAGGTTTTAGGGAAGCAATTTAAGATCAGACTTGAAATTTCTAGCATTTGTCACTTGCATGCATACTTGACTTGCATATGTATAGTGACTTGACTATTTTCATGCAAGTTGATTACAAAAAAATTTTCTTATTTATTCAAAACTTTTTTAATTTGTTTTTAAACTTGCTAACTTAAGTTTGATCGGTTTTCATTCAAATATGCCAATTTTCAATGAAATTAAATAAAAATTTTAAATGAAATAAAGAAAATTGTTAAGTCAATTTGTATGGATTTAGTCAAGTCAAAAGTCAAGTATGCATGCAAGTGTCGAACCATAAAAATATCAAACTTTGCACGATATAAAATACAAATTGAAATTTCACATGAAGTCTTAGATTTAATTTTCTTTTTAATAACCTAAGTTTTCCAATTAAATAAATTTTCAAAAATTTCCATTCATCAAGAAAAAATATTTTTTCATTCTCAAATTCAAAATAATTTGCTAAAAATAAATTTTACCCTTTTAAAATTGCCCAATCAAGCTTAAATTTCAATAATAATTGATTCATATTTTATTTACCTGTTCATGACAGCATTATTACCTTATTTTACCCACAAAGTGTTCATTTAAGCCCAAATTAACCAATAAAACTTTCAATTCCTTTTTCTGACATAAAATTTTCTGTTTTCCCATCAAAACAATAATTTTAGATGATGTAAATTTCTTATTAGACGATCAATATTCATAAACCACAAAGCCAATTGACCTAAATGATGATAACTTTAGCTATTAAAACCACAAAGAGCAATTTTCGTCTTTCTTTTTCTCATTTTCATCTTCATATAAAAAGAATGTTCTAAGCCGCTTTAGCTAGAATCACATTTCTTTTGTTTAACTTAAAACTTTTTTTTAGGTCATCCCTCAATAAAAAAACAACTTTGAAAGAAATGAAATTTGAAGAAATTCTCATGAAAATAAATCTCAATAAACGCTCTCTTGAGCTATCATCTATTTTTCTTTCCCTTTGATAATCTCTTAAGCAAAGGAAAAGCATTTTAATAAAAATATGATAAAAGTAAACTTTTTTTTTCTCTTCCTTTTCAAACACAAAGAAAAAAAATATTTTAGCGGAAGGCAAACGAAGAGAAAAGAATTTTTTTCCCTCTCTTTTTCCTTCTTTTTATCTTTCTCTTTACATTCAATTTCATTTTATCCATAGAGTGAGTGAAATCATCAAACCAAGTCATGCATTCATCTATGTATGAGTGCCTATGTAGAAAGCAAACGAGTGAAAGAAGAAAATAAAATATTTGAAATGATAGAAACAGTGAATGAATTTTCACGTTTCGACTTCCTTTTCGCTTACTTGAACTCCCCTCGAAAAAAAAGAATTTTTATATTTTTTACTTGCTATCTATCTTTTTTTTTGTTGGTAGAGAATGCTTACGTGTGATATGTGTGTGAATGGTCTGCATTAGGGGAATAATTTGTGGAAGAAAAAACAAATTTGTTTTTGATAAATATTTGTTATTGTACAAAACAAACTTTTTGAAAAAAATTGTGTAAAATAAAAACAGGTTTTAAAAAACAAGGATTAAGATTAATCCAAGATAGATTAAAATTTACTAAAACATTTTTATTAACACTTTAAAATTTCAAAAATTATTGGCAAAAATTTAATAATTTTAATTTAATTAGACAATCCTAAATTAAATTTTACATTAAATTTAGATTAAATTAAAATTTAGGTTTTGATTAGATTAAAATTAAATTTAATCTTACGTAGATTAAAAAGCAAGATTAGATTAAAATTTTGAAAAAATTTTAATAAAAATCAATTTTGTTTTTAAATCCTAGTTTTACACTTAATACACTTTATAAAATATCAACATTAAATTTCATAATTCTTGAGAAAAATTAATCTTTAAAGTATAGATTAAATTAAATTTAATCCTCCCATGATTTAAAACACTCAAATTTCGATTAAATTTTTTTTTAAATTCTCATTCTTCACGATTAAAGTAAGCCTTCACATTACTCTTGACACACAATTTAAAATTCTAAAAAAAAATTCTCAAAAGAATTTCCAAAATATAGAAGAGGAAAATTGTCAATAAAAATTCCCAAATGAACGCAATAAGAATAAATTTTGCAAAACCCCCTAGTGGCTCACATATTTTCCTTTCAACCCCTCAAAAGTATGAAAACTCTCCTTCGGTAAACATAATAATAACATCAACATCAGCAACAACAACATAAACTAAAGCTAGAGAAGGCAAAAAATGTTTTCCGATAAGTTTCGACAGTGAAAAATGAGTGAAGTTAAAGAAGAAGAGAAAGAGAAAAATCGTGACGAACACAAATAAAGTTTGAAAAGGAAAAACTCGCTATATATGCTTATGTATTTGTGTTGTTATGTTGATGGTTGTGCACACATTTACAAATACAAGTTTTTTTCCTTCTTTTCTTTTCAACCCCGGCTTTCACCTGTTGGCCATTGTATTGTAGTGAATGAAATTGTTCATTTTGCGGTTTCTGTTCATTTATTTTGAGAAGATGTTTGTGTACATTGAGGCATGTTGTGGGCTGAAAATGTAAATTTTTTTTCACTTTTAGTGAATATAACAATTTAAATTTATTTTTATGATTTGTGCTTGAGGGTTGATTTTTGATTATGTCGGTTATTATTAATTTTTTTTTTCTATGGTTTTGGTTAGGAAAATTTTTTATAAAATTTCTTAGAAATCTTCAAGTTGCTTAGGTACTGTAAAATATGGAAGGGATTTAAGGATGCATAATAATTTAAATAAAAAACAATTTTTCAAACCGACTATTGCAAAATTTAATAAACTTTATCGTATGGGTTTAAAACATATTCAAAATATAAAAATAACAAAAGCAACCCAACGAACTATAAGAAAAACATAACCAAACTACAAACTTCTACCCACTATTATTTTACCTATTCACTCATGTAAGCTACAACAAAAGGCTATCAAAGTAGCTCAAGCAGAAAATTCCACAAAATCTTTTAAATAAATTTGCACGAAAGTAAAATAATCCTGCCCTAATCCTACCACCCTATTTTTACTCCCACTGCGTGTGTATTCAATTTATTCTACACCATCGTCCCCTTACTTTTTCTTCTTATTTTCATTCATTGCTCGCATTGAATTTCCAATTTCAACTTGTTACGCATGTTAAGATTATAACCCGAACATCACTTTTTCATAGCAACATCAACAACAACTACACACTTGTGCTTCTGTCGCTGCTGTTGATGCTGCTTTGTTTATTTTCGCTGTAAAAATGTTTTTTATTATTTGTAATACAAAGAACGAACGAGAGAGAGAGAGAGCGGCATATTGTGTAATCCTGATAACAAAAGAAAGCGAATAAACGACAATGAAAAAAAAAGTGTGAGAAGAAAAGTAAATGGGAATTAAGTGTTAATGGCAAATTCAAATTCGTTAAATAATAAAAATAATTTTTTTCGCCTCGTCTTGTTTTCTTGTTCGATGATTCTTTTGTGTTTGTGTGTTGTTTGGATAAAAAAAGAAAAATGTGATTGGTGTGAAAATTTTTATATGTAAAAAATTTAAGAGGATTAAGAAAATTTAAATTGAATTTAATTTTTATTATTTGCTGATGATTCAGTTTTAATAATTGATATTTATTTTAATTGAATAAATTTTCATTGAGAAAAAAAAATATTCATTTTATAGATAAAAAAATTCTTCTTTTTTGGCTTTTTAAAAGAAGAAGAAAATAAAAAAATTTTGTGAAATTGAAAGATTTAAAAAGTTTGTAACTGAAAATTTTGTAACTTTTGATTAGCCAATGACAGTTTTGTAGCTATGACTACATTCTAAAAATAAGAATTATTCAATTAGCAACCAGTGACTACCGTTGACAATTATAGCTAGCTACAGACTAGAATATTGATATCACTTCAAATAAGGGTTTGTCACTTGCATTAATACTTGACTGGTTACTTGACTAAATGTATGCAAGTTGACTTACATAAAAATTCTCTTGTTAATTTAAATTTTAATTAATTTGGTCAAAAATTGGCAAATCTAAGAATCATTGGCTTTCATACAAATTTTGACTAAATTGAATAAATTTTGAATAGATAAAAAAATTTTTTGTAAGTCAACTTGCATGCATTTAGTCAAGTCACTATTTGTATGCAAGTCAAGTATTCATGCAAGTGCCTAACCCTAAGAAAAAATTAAATTCTTTAGAAATATATTAATAAATTTCTTACAAAATTATGACACAAAAGCTTAAATCTTTCTTATCACTTCTCAATAAATCTAAAATTTCAATTTTCATCTCTTTTTACATTCCACAATTGAATTTCTTATTCTAAATTTGATTTCAATCTTGACAACAAAAAAAAAAAGAAAATTCAATTTTCTTTCTCTGATTGAGACAATTTGAATTGCGCGTGGCAACGTTACCAGGTGCAAGTATTAAAACTTTAAGACTACCGTCATTCATTTTCCTTGTTTTTTCTCATTCTACTTTTGCGTACTTACTTAAATATACTTAGAAGTGCTTGCAACATGAATAATAGCAGACTAATATAATTACAGCAACATGACGATGTTGTATGAGAAGCAATTGAGAAATAAAAGGCAAAATTGAGGTATAAAAGCATCACTTAATCACTCGCCATTAAAAACATCTGCGAATTTCCTTCCAGATTGTGCTTGTGTGTGTCTCTTTAAAGAGCTTCAATTTGATATACTCTTGATTGTAAGATTTCTCACTTTCTTCGATGTTTTTATGCTTTCGCACCTTTTTGGGTGGATGTTTTTTTCTTCTCTTGTTAATGCGTTAGATTGGTAGAAAATTGATAAAGAAAAAATGGTTCTGTTTTTGCTATGGAGATTTTCGTGGGAAATTTAGGTGATTTGAAATTAATTAAAATTTATTTAGTGTTTTATTTTGGGAAAATTTTGCCTGAAGCTTAATTTAGAAATTGTTGTGATGCTAAATGTTAGAATTTTGCTTGAATATTTTAAATAGTTGAAGGAATCTAAAGGAATACTTTCAAAAAATGATAATTTAAAGAAAAAATGCAAAGAAATGCAAAACACTAGAAAATTTTCTGCATTATTTTAGATCAGTGGAAATCAGAGATTAAAACTTTTTTGATCGCTACACTTCTGAAGGCCAAAATTTCATAGAAAACTTTGATTATTTCTAATTGATTTTTAGATTTCGATAAAAAACGACAATTGAATTTGTAATTGAAATTTTTATTTTCCAGCACACGAGTGTTTTCAATTAACAAAACCTTAATCTTTTTAAGCTTAAAATTTACTGCTTATCATTTTTCACAAAATTTTATTAATACAAAATCAATAAAAATTCAATTTTTCATTCAAAAATCAACTAATTACCAAACAAAGAAAAAGCAACAGAAACCTAACAAAAAATTTCCTTTTTCCATCAAAAATCCAAAACAAAAATTCCCCTAGTCATTTTTATATTTCATTTACCTCTTGCTTTATTACATTTGATGAATACATGAAAAATAATTTTTTTTGTTGTTTTCATTCCAACAAGCTGAAAGAAAAAACTTTTTCCCTTTCTCTTTCCCAAATAAAAACGAGAAATTTTTCTGATGACTCATCAAACATTATTAGCCTTGAAAGTGCCGCAACGCACCAAAAGGAGACGAAATTAAATTCATTTTTTCTGCTTGTGTAGCTGAACTTCCACTCAGTCATCCATTCATACATTTCTACACGCTGCTAGTGTCGACGGAGCTGCTTTGCTGCTTTGTGTAGCGATGAGTTGTGAAAATGTGAATGAGACGTTTGATTGCGCTGATAATCTCGAATTTGTACGTTTTTTTCCTCCTCGACTGTTTAGTTGTTGTTGTTGTAATTCTTTTTTTTTTGATAAATAATCGTATTACTCATGCTTACGGTCTAGTTAGGGTTGAGATGGATTGGATTTGTACGTTTGATGGTCTTTATTTTCGCTTTATATTTAGACAAATGAATGAAAGTAAAGTGGATTTTTTTGGGTCTTAAGAAAGGATGAAAATTTTATTCTTTTATGATAAACTGAATAGAAAAATTAATGAGAATCTTGCTGGAAATTTCTTTTGTATTTGAAAAATACTAGGGTTCTGCACTTGGATGAATACTTGACTTGTGACTTGACTAAATGCATGCAAGTTGACTTAAACAAAAAATTCTCTAATTTATTCAGAATTCATTTAAATTTGGATCAAAACTTTGCATATTTGTATGAAAATCAATGTTTCTTAAATTTGCAAAGTTTTGATCAAATTAAATTAATTTGAAGGAATTAAAGAAATTTTTTTTAAGTCAACTTGCATTAATTTAATCAAATATGCATGCAAGTGACAAACCCTAAAAAAATAATTTTTTGAGTCTAATAAAATTTAGGTAACATTGTTATAGCAACTGAATTCTTCAAAATTTCGAATTGATTTGCTTATTTTATATTTATTTGTTAATTAGCTATAAAAATTGCTTTTAGGCATATGCCTAATTATTTCTGAAATTTAAAGCTTTTATCTTGAAGGTGGGAGTTAGAATAGGATGATATCGACTTGTATTTTTACATTTTTTTTTAAATTTCGATTAGGGTTTTTTATTAATGTTAAACGGTAACAGTAAGACTGCTGTTTTGGACAAAAATTCAAAACATTAATCATCTGCCTATTTTGGTGCTATTTTTACCAGCCATTATTTAAACAAAAACTTGATTAATTTTTTTAAAACCTATTTGAATTCTTTTTAATCAGTGTAAAACTAAATATTTTTGACATCATACAAATAGCAAATTTTGATTCCTTATCAAAAACCTTTAAATTAATCATTTACTACTTAAATTCAACGGTCATTTTTGATTTAAAATTCGATTAGAGCGTCATTTAAAACTTTCATTAGAAAAATTTAAAACATGATTTTCTTGCTAAAATATGAATTTAATGAAAATGTTAAGACCTTTAATAGCATGAAAAGGCAAACTTTAGTGAAAAACTTTTTTAACTTGAAGAAAATTAGAGAAGAAACAGTAAAAAAAGTAAAACTGTATTTTTGAAAATCAAAAACGGTAACAGCTTTTTTTTGAACCACTGTTTTAAAAAAAACCCTTATTTCTATGATGATCTTTTAACCATTCAAGAATTTTTTAATCTGACGCATTTCTAGATTCAATGAAGTGCCTTGCCATTATCTAAATATTCTTTCATTAAAAATATTTTAAATTTCCAACTATTTTAACAAAGTTTAAAATAAACTAAAATTTCCCACATAAAATAGTTAATCAAATCAATTTTAATTAAGAAATTTTCGAAACCATCAAATGTAATCTAATTTAATAGTAAAAAGCTTTCAACCACACAAATCCGATTTCAAATAAAGTTCATAAAACTTTAATTTTACAGTTCACACATGAATATTCCATTTCCAAGAATTTTATAATTGACAGTTTCCATTACTCACACTATACATAATTTTACAACCATATCATGCACAGTTTTTGCTCTTTAAAAACAGTCATTAAAATCGAATAACAATTTCAAGTCATGTGCATGCATGTCCCTTCAATCAATTATCCACAAAGAAGAACATTTGATCATCACACTAAAAACATAAAACAGACAGCACAAGCAGCAAGCTTTTTACTTTAATGTTACAAATATGCTTCGTAAGAATCTCTTGATGAGCTCATAAAAACAACAACAACGTCATAAAGAAGAGAAATAAAAATTTTTTTCCTTCATTCTTATCATTTCTTTTTTGTTCACCCACACACCAAAAATAAAAAGAGGGAAAAATCTTTCTCACCATGTAGCGAGTTCACAAAACGTATTTTATTTTTTGGGTGAAATAAAAACCTACAACAAAGAACGATAATTTGAAAATTTTTCTTTTGTTTTTCTCTTCTGTTTTGCGTTGTTTCGATTTGAAGGATGAAAATTATTATGAAAAATTTGTGGTTTTCAATTTTTAAAATTTAAATTAATTTTTTTGTGATTTTTTTCTAAAAATGAAAGATTTTAGCTTAAATTTCAAAACTTTTCAATTCAAAATTTTTTCATAATAGAAACTTTTTTTGACTGTCGGATTTGTTCAAGTTAATACACAAAAACTCTTTCATGACATCGAGTATTAAACATAAAAAAAATATTTTTTGTTAAAATTTTTCAACCAAACGAGAGACTTATGAAGGTTTTAAGTTCGTGATTCTGCTTTTAGAACAATTTTATTTGGATATTTTCCGCTATGTTAAGTAAACAAAATTCATCCAAGGAAAGAGAATTGAAAATTATATTTTAAAATTTTTATTCTTTTTATTTTAATAAAATGCGCATTGGAACTTTTTTAATATTCTTTGGTTGTTTTTGAATTTAATTTGATCAGTAAAATTAGTTAATTTATTTTCTTATCTTTAATATTTAAATTTAATCCTTGTAGATTAAAAATTAAATCCTGAGTAGATTAAAAATAAATCAGCTTTTAAAACATTTGATAAATAAAAATTGTAAGCAAATAAGAATTAATATTGAATGCAAGTTTTCTTATCGGAAATATTTTGATAAAACTTTATTTACGATGAACGCCTGGTAAATTCAAATTGAATAAAGCTTTAAATAATTTCTGTGAAGTTTGCATAATTTTTCAGCCTAAAATTATTGGCGGATTTAATAAATCTACCAAGATCAAATTTAAGTATACTGAAATTTTTCGACTGAAAAAGTTGTGCTAACTTCACAGAAGTGTTTTAAATGTCATATTTACCATTTACTATAGTTCACACTTATCTGCCGACAGTCGACAATTGTCAAGTAGAAAGTCAAGTCGTTTTACTCAAAAATGTCTTTATTTAATTATGTGAGCAAGAAACATTAAAGAGTAAAACAAAAAATGGGTCTAGATTTTTTTAACTCAATTACTCAAACCTTGATTTTTTTGCTGTTTTTCCACCAAGTAAAAAATGGATATAAAAGTAAAAGTTTTCTTTATATCAGACTATAAAAAGGGAAAACAGTAAGAAACAAAAAAAAGAAGACATTAAAGGTGAAAAATATATTTGTTTTGATATAATAGGTTCAAGTTTTTACAAGGAAATAAAAAAATAATTTATGTTACAAAGAAAATGTTTTGTTGTAACAAAATAATGCTTTTGAAAATTTCATAAAGTTCATAATTTAAAAATAAAACTGCAATGCAAAGTTTTTCAATTTCAAAACAATGCAAAATTTCATTTTTAAGATAAAAAATTTAATTTATTTTCTGTTCTAGATTTATGTTGGTGCAGTAAATAATTTATATCAACTCACACCAGATTTAGAAATAAAAATACGTGAAAAAACAGGACCAAAGCCAGATTCACCAGAATGTGCACCAATTGAATGTAAGTTTTTATAAATTATCTTTTTCATTCATTTACTAACACAAGCTGTATATTTTAAGGTCCATCAAATGTAAATCGAAAACTCACTGATAATGTAAACAAAGTTCTTCTAATTGACTACACATCATCACATGTGATAGCATGCGGAACACTTTCTCAAGGAATTTGTGTCGTGCGATCACTACAAAATATTTCAAATATTGAACAAGAAGTGCTGGAAGCAATTGTAGCAAATAATGAAGAAGCTTCAACTGTGGCTTTTATTGCACCAGGTCCACCAGCACCACCGTCGACAATCGTCATGTATGTTGGTGTCACTTACATCAATAATTCACCATATCGCGGTGAAATTCCAGCCGTTGCAAGTCGAAGTTTACAAAAAGAACGAATGTTTCAAATTGCCGTTTCTCATGTCACAACTGGCACAAGAACATTCATTAATCCACTACTTCGAGAATCATATCCAGTCAAATATGTTTATGGCTTCTCATCAGAGCGCTTTTCTTATTTTCTAACATTCCAATTGAAGCATACACATGGACAAAGCAACGAATATATCAGTAAACTAGTGAGGTTATGTCAAGAGGATAGCAATTATTATTCCTATACTGAAATTCCCATTGAATGCATCAGTGAAGATGGAACAAAATACAATAGCATACAAGCAGCTTATCTCGGTCGTCCAGGACAGGATTTAGCCGAAAGTCTCAATGTGCAGACTAGTGATGATGTTTTATACGCAATTTTTAGTCATGCCAAAGGAAATATTACAACAAATAGAACAGCAATGTGCATTTATTCACTAAAATCTATAAGAAGAAAATTCATGCAAAATATCAAAGCATGCTTCAATGGCGATGGTTCAAGAGGTCTTGATTTTATTTCACCAAATATGAAATGTGTGCCAACAAGATTGCAATCATTGAGTGAAGATTTTTGTGGTTTGGATGTTAATTCACCTTTGGGAGGTAAAATAGAAAAAATTCTTATATTTTTTCTAGGGTTTGACACTGGCATGCATACTTGACTTAGTAACTTGACTAAGTACATGCAAGTTGACTTAGAAAAAACGTCTCTATTTCATTCAAAATTTATTTAAATTGGTCAAAACTTTACAAACTTAAGAAACATTGACTTTCATACAAATATGCAAAGTTTTGACCAAATAGAATAAGATTTGAATGAGTCAGAGAAATTTTTTTTGTAAGTCAACTTGCATGCATACTTGACTAAATTTATGCAAGTTGACTTACAAAAAATGTCTCTATTTCATTCAAAATTTATTTAATTTGGTCAAAACTTTACAAACTTAAGAATCATTGACTTTCATACAAATATGCAAAGTTTTGATCAAAATTAATAAAATTTCAATGAATTAGAGAATTTTTTTGTAAGTCAACTTGCATGCATCTAGTCAAGTCGCTAAGTCAAGTATGCATGCAAGTGCCAAACACTAATTTTTTCTCATTTTAAAATTACTTCTTTATTATTTCTCAGGTGAAATGCCAGTAACGGCAGCAACAGCAGCAACTTTTACAACAGAAATAACATCAATTGCATCAACAACAACAAGTAGTTTTACAGTAGTTTTTATTGGAACTGCAAATGGTCATTTAAAGAAACTTACAGTTGAAAGTTCAAATTCAGCAACTGAATATGCTGACATTACAATTGATGAAGGTTCACGCATCAATGCTGACATGTTTTTTGATAAAAAAGAAATGAATATTTATGTCATGAGCGAGCGTAAGCTGAGTAAGGTGCGAGTTCATGAGTGTGGCATTCATAAGACATGTGGCGAGTGTCTTGGCTCGAGAGATCCCTACTGTGGCTTTTGCAATTGTAAGTCAAGTTGACAATTTTTTTTTCATAAAAATGTTTTGACTTTTTTTTCTATTCTAGTGGAAAACAAGTGTACTCTAAGGACCAATTGTGAAGATGATGGTAATGATCCATTATCATGGGTCAATTATAAAAATGGCAAATGTACATCTATAACTTCAGTTGTTCCACATCAATTACAGCGTACAACAGCAAGAAATCTTGAGCTTGTTATTGACCATTTACCGAATTTAAAAGAACATCTTGTTTGTGCTTTTTCAACTAAAGAAAAAACAATTGTGACAAATGCGACAAGAAATGGAAATATTGTCAATTGCACAACACCAAGGACTGATTTGTTGCCTCAAATTGAACCTGGAAAACGTAAGAAAAAATTCTTTTTTTACTCATTCTTTTTTACCAACATATTTCCCATGCCAGCTCACACTTAAGTCATAAATTTTTCCTACCACAAGACATTTTGACACTTTTTCTTTTTTCTTCCTTTCACCTTTCACATGTTAGGAATTTTTTAGTCATTCATGTATACAAAAAAAATTTCTTTTACTTGCAGATCACTTCACAGCACGTCTTAGCGTTAAGACAGCAAGCGGTCCCGACCTCGTCTTTACTAACTTCACATTCTTTGACTGTTCGACACATCTTTCATGCACACGCTGTGTGTCATCACTCTTTCCATGTGATTGGTGTGTGGACACTCATCGTTGCACGCATGACACGGCTGAGAATTGTCGCAATGACATCATGGTGAATGGCGTCAACCGCATGGGTCCATCTTATCGTTCAGGACCAGCATTTTGTCCCGCCATCAATGTCACCGATCTAGGTACAGAAATTTTAGTGCCAGCAGGCGTTAAACGTTCTGTAAAAGTACGCGTTCATGTCATTGGTCATTCTATCGTTCAAACACGTTACGTGTGTCAATTTAATATTGAGGGTCGTGTATCAAGTGTCAATGCACAACTGCTAGGTGATACTATTTATTGCGATTCCATGGAGTTTATGTATACATCGAAACCTGCACATATCACAGCACCATTTGCTGTTATTTGGGATGGAAGTAAACCATTAGATAATCCACACAATATTCATGTCATTATTTATAGGTAAAAGACTAAAATGAAATTTTTTTTTATTAAATTCCTAAATCACTTTCTTATTTTTAGATGTCGTGATATGGCAGACAGTTGTGGAATGTGTTTAGCACTTCCAGCAAAATATGGTTGCGGTTGGTGTTCATCATCAAATACATGTGAAGTAGAAGAACAATGTAAAGGAACAGAAGGAACAGTTGATTGGTTAAATCGTTTACAAACTTGTCCAAATCCAGAAATTCACAATTTCAGTCCTAAAACAGGACCATGGGAGGGTGGCACAAATATCACCATTACTGGCATAAATCTTGGCAAGAATTTTAGTGACATTTATTCAGGAGTCAAAATTGCTGGCATTGATTGTCTTCCATATCGTGAGCTTTATTTAGACACAAGACAAATTGTATGTCGTGTTGAAGGACCAGGAACGATGGCCTATCGTGCTGGAAAAATTGTCGTTCAAGTTCAAGATTTTCGTGGTGAATCACGTGGTGATTTTGAATTTGTCGATCCAATAATTCATGATTTTGAACCTAAATCGGGACCAATGAGTGGTGGCACAAGAATTCACATAAGAGGAAATCATTTAAATGCTGGCAGTTTGATTAGAGCTTCCATTAATGGACTACGTTGTGAAATTATTTCAACTGATATTAAAGATGCTTTTTGTCGTACTTCAGCATCACAACAGCATACACGAGGATTCTTAAAAATGGAATTTGATTCTGGTGAAAGACAGTTAAATAGTGTGCAGTTTGAATATGTCAATGATCCAATTATTTCAATGGCAACAAGTGGAATTAATAATGAATTATTTCCTAAAGGTATTCCATCTGGTGGAATTAAAATAACAGTTGTTGGCAAAAATTTCAAGTCAATTCAAACACCAAGCATGTACGTTTATTATCGTGATCGAATGTTTATTTCACCATGTGTCATAATTAGTGATGCTGAAATGCATTGTGATTCACCAGTTATTGATATGGATGTTCCATCACTTTTGAATGGTGATAGTCCACAAACATTACAATTAAGTGATGGTCGAAGATACAAGAGAAGTTTTGGTTCACCATATACACTTCGATTGAGTGATTTTAGTCCACTTTCTGATTCTTATGCATTGGCATTAAGTGCTGAACCTTTAACTGGTGATGCATTAAACAAATGGATGACTGGTGATCATCCTTTACATCTTGAATATGGTTTTCAAATGGATGACGTTATTGCAACTCAAAATCTTAGCAAAATCATGCAACCATTCCAACTTTATCCTGATCCAATTTATTATAAATTTAATGAGAAAAAATATTACAATAGCGAATATTTGACAATTAACGGAAAAAATTTGGATCGTGCATGTAAAGAAAGTGATGTGACTGTAACAATTGGAAGTCAAATTTGTAATATCACTTCATTATCGAGACAACAATTGACATGCAAACCACCACCTGATGGAATTGATGATTTGCCAGTTGTTGTTAAAATTGGACAAACTTTAGAATTTGATATTGGAATTCTAAGTTATACTCAACCTAATTTCTTATCAAGTTTGGGCAAGCACACATTAATTATGATTACAATTGCTATTTTTATTGTGATTGTCTTCATTATTGGTTTGCTCATTGCTTATAAGAAAAAAACAAGTGAATCAAATCGTGTGCTCAAAAATATGCAAGAACAAATGGATATTCTTGAATTACGTGTAGCAGCTGAATGTAAAGAAGCATTTGCAGAATTACAGACTGAAATGACAGATTTGACTGGTGATTTGACATCTGGTGGTATTCCATTCTTAAATTATCAGAAATATGCAATGAACATTTTATTCCCAAATGTTCAAGACCATGACAGACTTTTACAGGAAAGAATTGAATTGGCAAGAAAAGAAAAAGGTTTGCGGCTATTTGGGCAGCTTATTATGAACAAAACTTTTTTGCTGCTTTTTATTAGAACTTTGGAAAGCAATCGGTAAGAAATTTTTTAAAAATTAAAGTTCAAAAATTAATTTTGAATTTTTTTAGCTATTTTTCAATGCGTGAAAGAGTAAATGTTGCTTCTCTCATCATGATTACACTTCAATCAAAACTCGAATATTGCACGGACATTCTCAAAACACTTTTGGCTGAATTAATTGAAAAATGTATTGATGGCAAATCTCATCCAAAGCTTTTATTACGTCGAACAGAATCAGTTGCTGAAAAAATGCTTAGTGCATGGTTTACATTCCTACTTCATAAATTCCTAAAAGAATGTGCTGGTGAGCCACTTTATATGCTCTTCCAAGCACTTAAATCACAAGTTGATAAAGGACCAGTTGATGCTGTCACACATGAAGCAAGATATTCATTGAGTGAAGAAAAACTCATTCGACAATTGATTGAGTACAAATCAATGACTATTTTTGCATCTATCGCACAACCACCAATTTTCTGCAATCAACTTGATAATATGACTAGTGAAAATGTACCAGTTAAAGTTTTGGATTGTGACACAATTTCACAGGTAAGAATTAAAATTGAAAAAATAAACCTCGATTAAATTTAATTTTTTATAATCTCAGATTTGTATTAAAATCAAATTTAAATCAAAAGCTTTTTAAATCTGAGATTTAATAAATTTTAATCTAAGAATTTTTAATCTTAACATTCAAAATTTTTAATCCTTCGCTTTCAAAAAAATTTTAATCCTAACCTAAAAACTTTTTGCAGGTCAAAGAAAAAATTCTCGACACAATCTATCGACCATGCTCTTATAGTCAACGACCAAAACGTGATGAAGTTGATTTAGAATGGCGAACTGGCTCAAGTGGCCGTGTAATTTTATATGATGAAGATTCAACATCAAAGAATGACAATGAATGGAAGAAGCTCAATACATTGCATCATTATCGTGTACCAGATGGTGCATTCCTTACACTTGTTAGTAAACAGCAGTCCAGCAATTATAATCTGTCCATTTTGAGTGAGAAAAATGAAAAATCAGCATACAAGTATGAAACTCTTAATTCCTCAAAGTACAATTCAACATCGCCACCATTTAGTCGTGCTGGGTCACCACTCAATTATGATTCAGGCGAAAATGGTGTCAAATATTGGCATTTAGTAAAACATCATGATTCAGAACAAAAAGAAGGAGAAAGAGCTGATAAACTTGTTAGTGAAATTTATCTCACTCGTTTGTTAGCTACAAAAGGTAAATTCATGAAAAATTGAACTTTTTTGAACGATTTTTAAAATTTTGAAATTTTTCTAGGCGCTGTCCAAAAGTTTGTTGATGATCTGATTGAAACAATCTTCAGTACGGCACATCGCGGTTCAGCACTGCCACTCGCAATTAAATATATCTTTGATTTTCTTGATGATCAAGCCATGTTGCATGGCATAACTGATCCACAAGTTGTACATACATGGAAATCAAATTCACTACCATTAAGGTAAAATTTTAACATTTTTTTGTTTTTCTTTATTAAAATTTTTATAAATTTTTCCTTTCTTTAGATTCTGGGTGAATTTGATAAAAAATCCGAATTTTGTGTTTGATGTACATAAATCAAATATTGTGGATTCATGTCTATCAGTGGTTGCACAGACCTTTATGGACTCATGTTCCACATCTGATCATCGATTAGGTAATAAAGTTTTTATAACATCTTTTGAAATTTTGAACTCCAAGGATTTATTTTAAGCTTGATTAATTTTAAAGATTAATTTTAATCTTTCTTTAATTTTAAATTTAATAAAAATGTTCTAAATTTGTTTTCAATAAAAAAACAGGTAAAGACTCACCAAGCTCAAAGCTTCTCTACGCCAAAGATATTCCATGTTACCGCGAGTGGGTGGAGCGATATTATTGTGATATACGTGATATGCCAGCCATTTCTGATCAAGATATGAATGCCATGCTCAATGAGGAATCTAGAGTGAGTTTTTCTTCTATTTTTCCTTATTAATTCAATTTATTAATTTAATTTATTTTAAAATTTAGCTTCATACAAATGAATTTAATACAAATAATGCACTACATGAGCTGTACTTGTATGCAGTAAAGTACAATGAGCAATTGTCAGTGACGCTCTTTGAAGATGAATTTTCCAAAAAACAGCGTCTGCCGTCGAAACTTAGTCAAATTCACAGTATCATGTCATGCGAATAGCAATCGCGGGATTATTACAATGGCTACACATAAAGCATCATCCAATAAAAATTTCAAACAACATAAAATAAAAGTCGAATTATTTTTTACTCAAATTTATTGCCATTTTTTACACAAATTCATGAATAAATTCGCTGTTACGATGCTAGGAGAAAAAAAATTAATTAAAAAATTGATTTTAGCTAGGCCAAGTTGAAATTTTTTAAAAATATGAAAAAAAGAACATCAAAAATTTAAATGAAAAAAAATAAGTTATTAAAAAAAAGACACATTTTAATGAAAACTGGAGAAAAATTTAGGTTTGATTTTTTGAAATGTCGAATTTTGTTTAGATTTGCGTTTTGAAAAAATTACATACAAAGCAACTTAAAACTCCAAAGTTTGACTTGACGATGATAAAAAAGATCGAAATCAAAAAATTTAAGAAAAAGAAAATTTGAAAGAAAAATTTGGGAAAAATCTAAGACAAATTATGGAAACGAATGCAATTTAGCATAAAAAAGTTGCCAAGAATCATTTTGTTTCCATAGCTTGATTTAAATTTAATTCCAAATTTTTTCCTTTCAAATTTTCTAAATTAAAAATGAAGAAAAAAAAGAATTTTTAGGGCACAACAAAAAATCAAAAAAAGAATGAATAAAGACAAAATCAGAACAAGAAAAAATCTGTAAAAATAAATTTTTTAAAAAATAAATAATGAAACAGAAAAACTCACAAAAATCAACGTTTTTACACAATAAAATTCAAAAATAATTAAATAATAAGCAAAAAATGTGTCTGTCTAAAAAAATGAAAATAACTCATAAAAATCGTTGTTTACATGTCAATGGAATTTTTATACATAATATGAGTGAATTTTTCGTGCGAAGAGAAATCAACGAAAACTTAATTAAAAAATAGCTCTAAATGTGTTTGTTCGCTTTAAATCTATTTAAAAAATACCGATATACACACACATTGCATTTATCTCAAAAACATTTTTAATTTTTCTCACCATATTTCGATACTTTCCAAAACACTGCATTTGATAGTAAAATAAAGAAAAAAATCTATTTTTGTACAACTTTCGCTTTATTTTTGGAAAACTTAACAAAACTTTTGCTATAAAATATTTTTTTCGTAAGAAAATGCCAAAATATGCTAAATTCATTTTAACTTTTCTGCAAACTAAATTATGGCAAACTTTTTTATATTTTCTAAATTTTTTCTATCAGAAAAATAACAAAACAAAGACAAAAAATTCTTTTCATTTTTAAAGCTAATTGGATGAAAAAATTTAAATTTTTTTTGCAAAGATGAATGTAAAAATTATTAAAAAAAAAAACTATTTTGTAAAGACTGATAAAAATTTGAAATTCTTTCTTTGTATTTATGAGTTTTTATTTACAATTTTTTGGTAGCAAGAAAAAAAATCTTTCATGTTAAATTTTACTTTGGAAAATTTTTGAATGAAGTTTTTTTTTGAATTTTAAAAAAATCATTAATTTTTTATTTTTAGTAATTTTTTAATGAAAAAAAGTTAGTGAATAAAACAAATTTTCTCATTGAGGATTCTGAATTTAAAATAGCAATGAAATATTTTGAAAAAAATTTAAAATATTTTTAAAAATTCTATGTTAAAAAATTTTCTTTCTAGTTCTTTTATTAAATGTAGAATTTTGACTTGAGCACAGGCCTGTGTTCAAGTTGCATGCAAGTTGACTAACACAAAATTGTTCTAATTCATTCAAATTTTATTCAATTTGCTTGAAACTTTGTCAACTTACATAAAAATAAGTTTCATTTAAATTTACAAAGTTTCAAGCAAATTGAATAAAATTTGAATGAGTTAGGACAATTTTGTATAAGTCAAGTTGCATGCAATTTGCGTTCAAGTCAGAAACCTAATTGAATATGAATGAACTTTAAATAAAAATTAAAGAAAATTTTTAATATTCAAAAAAATTCATTCAAAAATTTTCCAAAAATTAAAATAAACTCAGCAATCATTCAAACCATAAATCAATCATTCTTCTATCATTATAATTATTATTAAAAATTAAAAAAAAGATATTTAAAAATGAAATTCTGCAGGTTGTAGAAACAAAAGCTTTGCACGTTTGTTTTTATTTTTTATTATCATGAAAAGAAATTTTTTATAAATGTGAATTAAAAAAATTTCCTTAAAGACAAGAAACTCATGGAAAAAACCATTTTTTTTTTTGTTTGAAAATTTTCTCGGTCGAAATTTGAAAAATCGCCAAATTTGCAATTGAAAATTTATTTACCAAGTTTCAAATGTAAATAAAAAGTGTTGAATGCTGAATGTCGACGATTTAGGATTATTACGATATTATAATAATTTTGTGTATTTATTTTTTAATTGATAAAAATTTATTTACACTCACACATGCACGCTTTTAATGAAAAAAATGAGAATTGATGTAAAAAAAAATTTTAAGCCATATTGAGATAAAAATTTGTTTTTAATGCTCATTTTTGTATATTTTATATTTTTATTTTAAAGCTGATAAAATTTTTATCTCATAAACTCAGCTTTTCTCTTCTTTTTTTAAACTTTTTTTAAAAGTCACTATGCTTTGATAATTTCATCATTTCTAGCCATTTTGATGAACTCTTTATTATTAAAACTTCTTTGTGATCTTCTTTGTAAAATGTATAAAAATTAATTAAAATAAAAGATTTTTTACTATTATTGTACGACAAAAAAATTATGATTTTTTATTATTTTATTTTATTAATTCTTTAATTATTTGTGAAAAGTAAAATTCTTGCAAAACTGATATAGGAAAAAATTTTAAAGCACACACAAGCAGACAAAACAGAATTTTTAAGATTTGCTTAATTATTTTTTTTACAAATTTAAATTTGAAATTTTTAAAATTAAAAACTTAAATTTTAAAGTAATTTTTATTATGGCAAAAATTTGTTTCATAAATTTCAAAAAAAAAATCTTCAAAGCAATTTTTATCCTGCCATTGCATCAATTACACAATTTCCGAAAAAAAATTGAAAACTTTTCTTGTTAACAGAAACTCTGCAATATTTGTAAATTAAAAATTCTACATCATATCAGAAAGAAGGAAGAAAATTAGAATTTTAAGAAATTTTATGTCAGTTTTGATTTTTTTGACATCTAAGTTTTTATGTAGATCAACGTAAGATTGAGAAAGTGGCTGCTACTTTTGTTAATTTTCATATTAAATATAAAATTTTACCAGTTGATGAGAAATGTGAAATAGAGCCAAAGCAGCTGTCAACTAAATTTAATCTTGGATTTACACATAGATTTGATCTTTATTAAAATTTTCTGACATTATTCAAAATGATAGAAAATTTTGAGTCATAGATGTCTAAAACTAACAACACTGACTTAAAATTTTTTTGAAAACCTTCATAATTGCTCAAAATTTTTAAATCTTTTGTAAACTTTTTTCTGCACATTTTCAATAGTTTATTGATAGCATTTTATTGACGTATGTTTGTGTGTGTTACATAAAATCAAGGGGTGGGAACTTTGATAATTTTCATAAAAAAGGGCGTTGAAAAAATTCCATTTTCTAGGCTACTTCATGCAAATTATTAAAAAACTATCAAAAATTCCATACAATTTTTTTATAGAGTTCACACCTCTTGCATAAAAATTTATCGTAATAAAAAGATTTAAAAAAATTATTTTTTGTAATTATTTCAGATTTGTTTTAAAAATTTCTACATTTTTTTAATTTATTAATTAATTTTCAGTTGCTTTTTATTTTATTTTTTTCCTTTAAATTTTAATTAATAAACAACATTTACTGCTAACTCTAAAAAGTTTAAATCCTTTGTTAATATAATTTTTAAAAATTTAATTTTTATAGTAAATGTCACTGTTTCATCATTTTCTTAAATTCATATTTATTATAAACGTTGCAATTAAAATATAAAAAAAACTAACGCCATAATCATTAAAAAAAATAAACGAATAAAGTAAATTTCTTAACAATCATTCATCATTCAATCAATCATACATAAATCATGAAAGAAAAGTCATTATAATTACCAATGAATTATTGTTAAGCCGCCGATGTATGTACAACTTATGTGTTTAATTATTAAGTCTATTCCTAAACTGCATACAAAAAAGAATAAATAAAAATCTCCTAAACTCTTAAGCCTGAATGAGTGTGTAAATTTAAAATAAAAATTCATACAATAAATAATTATAAAAATTAATAAGATGAAGAAAAATGTTTTCTACATGGATAAAAGTGCTTATAAATATATAATAAAAAATTATTAACATATGATCGTCGTCGTATCGAATACAAACAAAAAAAAATATTCAAAAATAGTCAAATTTTCACTCGAAATTTTTCTTTTTTTATTTCAAAAAATCTCCTAAAATAATAAACAAAAAAAATTGTTCAAAAACTAAATCCTACCGAAAAAATTTAAAAATTAATTTCTTAATAATCTTAACGTCAACATATCAAATGTCAATATTTAAAAAAAGTATTTAAAAGCTTCGGCTACATTTCGAAATGGAGCAAAAAATCCTTTCCAAAATAAAAACTTTTTTACCGCGCAATTTGAGATGAGAAATTTTTTTTATTTAATTATTAAGCATAGTTAGAAATGAATTAATAAAAAAAAATATATCAAAACAATATCTATATCAGATAAAAGACAAAACATGGACATAATGAGACAATTAAGTGAATTTCATGCATTCTGAATTTATGTATAAAATAATAAATTAATAAAATTACACACAAACACTTGACTGTTGTTAAAAATTTAATAAAGTATCGTAAAATGCAGGATCAAAAAATTATTTTAATTTTACATAATGAAAAATTATTGAGGCTATTTCAATTGATTTCATTTTTTTTTCAAAGTTTATATTTGAAATTGGTATGATTTTTTTTAAAAAAATCTTTTAGTATGAATAATTATTAGCGAGTTTAATTTAATCTTTGTTCTAGAGATTCAAATTAAATCCGTGAAATTTAAAAAAGATAATACGGATTTATTTTAATCGTACGATTATATTTAAACCCTATGTTTTAAAAATTAATACTTTGGATTAAAGTTTTAATCTAGATTATAAATTTAAATTAATCTTCATATAAATTTTAAACGTAGTATTTAAATATAATCCTAACGATTTATTTAAATCCAACTCTTAATGATTTTATAAAATTGGTCAAAAATTTATTTTTTTTATAACTCTGATTAAGTAAAAATTTAAATTTAATAAAACCAACAAATAATCTCGATTTCTCTCTGTCTGTCTATCTATCCTTATCAAAATGCATACAAAATATGTGGTCGAAATTGATTATAAGCATATGCAAAAAAGAGATGAAAATACAAACAAAATATTATTGTAGAAGAAGAAAAAAATTCCTTTAAAATGCAGCTCAGTTTAAAAAATTTTTAATTATTTTCTACCAAAAAAAAATGTGAATTTGGATAAAATAAAAAATGTCAGTGTTAGAATATATGAAAATATTTTCAACTTCTCATTTTGCCTTGCAATAAATGTGTGTATTTGCAGACTAATCTAGAGGTCTAATGAGTCAAATATTTAAAAAATTGTTCTTCTTTTACGCTACGTTTTCTCTTAAGTTTTTTTATATTGACAAAAAACATAAATTTAAAAAACAAGAAAAAATTTTTATACATGGAATTAAAATTAAATTGCGATGAGATGAAAAAGCTCAGAACACACATGACACAATAAACTTGTAAATGTTCGTATATTTTAATCAATGTAATTAAATTAACTGTAAACTAACAAGCAAAGAAAAATGCATGAAAAAAGATGGAAAAATAAAATACAAAAAATAAATAAATGTCATTTTATGAAAAAAGAAAGAAGAAAAAGTTGTTTGAATTTTAAAAAACTAGACAAAAATAAGACCTTGACAATGCAAGACTTGATAAATTTCTTTAATATTTTATTATGACGTCTTTCTTTGTCTTTATCATGCCATATGTTTTTTTTCTCTTAAATTTTTACTTGCAAAAAATGAGTAAAAAGCAGCAGTTGATCTTAAACTTTTAGTCTATCTTGAAATTTTAATGTGACATGAAGTAAAAAAGTTATAAAAATGTTCTTCAAAGTTGTTTTGATGATGTGGCTTGTAAAAGGTAAAATTTTATTAATTTTTTAGAAATATCGATAATTTTTTAATCATCAAAATATAAATCTTTGAATTTATTAATTTTATTTAAAAATTACAAAATTCATTCCAAAAATGCAACCTAAAATAAAAATTTTAAATTCTTTAATTTATTCACGTTTATTAAATTATAAAATTTATTCTTAAAGTCTTAAATATTTTAACAATTTTATTTTTAGAAAACATTTTTTCTTGATCTTTCAAGGTATTCAATTTTCTATCTAGTCCTGCGACTTCTTGTTTTTCCTATTGGTTGATCATTTTTATTTTTATTTTCTACATTTTTGTTTAAATCTGAAAAAGAAAGAATTTAAATTTTAATCAAAACTTCGATTTTGGGAATTTTTAACTAACGTTTTTCAAATAAATGCTTCCAAAGCTCATCATTATCGTCATAACCAATATTGCATTCGCCACATTCATATCGATAACTTTTCTTTTCTTCTTCTTTTGGTTTTATTTCTGAATTATCAGTTAAAGAATAACAAGAAGAAATTTTAAGTTTTGTGTCTTGATTATCACTTGGCATTTCTTCTAAAAGTGACTGATCTTGCTCGAAATGCTCTGTTTCATCATCTTCCCATGATTCATCAATATTTTCATCTTCATCTTCTGTATATTTCATTACTTTTGATCTCGCTGACACTCTTAAAGTTGGACTTTCAATTTTTTCACTTTTTAGTTGATTTTGTCCATGTTTTTCTTTCATATGAAGCTTTAATGCTTGAACCCATGTAAATTTCATTCCACAATTTTTAACTGGACATTTTCGATTGCTTTGTTTATGTCTTTGCATATGTTTCTTAAAATTTCGTCCATGTCTTATAACAAAATGACAAATTGAGCATTTTATTGGTTTATTGTTGAAATTTGATGATGATTTTTGAGTTTCACTGTCTTTTGGCATTTTTGTAACACTAGAATCCACTGATTGATTTTTATTTGTTTTTGTTATTTTTTGAACTGTTGTTTTTCTGACTATTTTAGTTGTAGGTTGTTTAAAATTTTGTTTTGATTCTTGCAAACTGATTGCTCTGTAAAATTGAACCAATGTGTGAAGCTTTCGATAATGAAATCTCATAGCACCACGAGTTTTGAAGCTACTCGAACAGACTGTGCATTTATAATTACGAATGTCTAAAAAATAAATTTGTAATTTTTTTTGTTTTTGATTTTTATAAAATTTCTACCTGAATGTGTTGCTTGATGATCTTTCCAATGAGTCAATTGCTTCAAAACTCGTCCACAAATTTGGCATGGATAAACTTTGCTTGACATATTTTAGAAGAAATTTATTGAATCAAAAAATTGCTAAGTTTTATGGTGATGAATGCAAATCATAAAAGAAAATTTTGGTGGGATTTTGTAAAAAAAAGTTTTTAAAATAGAAAAGTTTTTTGTGTTTTAAAATAAATATGAAAAATAAATTAAAAATCCTAAAAATGTAGACTAAATTTATATGAATTTACTTTACGACTAAATTTGGAATTCAATTTATTTAAAATTTATTAGTAAACAAAAACACTTGCAAAACTTTTTATTTAAAACCTTACAATTTAATTTGTAATGTTTTCAAACACATTTGTTTTGAATTTTAACGGTTTTTTGAAGAATACAAAAAAGAAATAGTTAAAAGAATAATTTTGTACTGTAAACTTCGTTGGGCTCGGCACTTGCATGCATACTTGTCTAGTGACTTGACTAAATAAATGCAAGTTGACTTACAAAAAAATGTCTGTATTTCATTCAAATTTTTATTATTCGGTCAAAATTTTGTAAACATAAAAATTATTGACTTTTTTTAAGAAACTGACTGTTTTTGTTCAAAAAAAACTATTAAAATGATGAAGATAAATACAAGGAAAACATTTGATAAATTAGTAAAAATCTTTCTTACAATTTTAAAAACATTTTATTAAACAAAATAAAGAAGTTTTCAAAATTGAGCTTGTCTTTTTAATCTAACTGATACTGCAAAAATGCTGCTCACTCCAAGAATGAAACCGCAAATTTCAAATGAAAGTTTCCAACTGAAAAAATTTAAGAAAAATTATTTCAAAGTTGTCACAAATTTTAACATAAAACAACTTGTAAATTGACTAAAAAATTCAAATTTCTCACCTTTCAAGAATTTCATAAATAGTAGAAGCAAATGGTGGTCCAATCAAACATCCCAAACCTTGAACAAAAAAGTTCAATCCAAGTGCTGATGGAAATTCTTCAACACCAACAATTAATTCAGCAATTTTTGGTATTAAAACATAAGCAGATGCAAAAGTGAAACCAAAAGTAGCACAGCAAATTGCAAGAGTCAAAACATTTTCAGCAACTGATGGCATTAAAGAAATTGAAAGTCCACAAATGAGAACACAAAGTGCATTGATATTTTTGATTTGTTTTCCACTAATATCTCCAATATATCCAAGGGCAATCATGCCACAAGTCAGGAAGAATCCAATGACTGAGAGATAATTTGCACTTGCAGCATCTGTATAGTCATAATTTTTAAGTAATTCAACCATGAAATAAACTGGAACATTATAAGTTGCATAAATTATAAAAGTTGAAATTGCCAAAAGCACAAAATTAATTTTTCCAAAATGTGAGAAAATTTTCTTTAATTTTTGCTTCAAATTTGTTATTCGCTGTTGATTTGAAGAATTTCTAGGATTTTCAGCATCAGTCCATTGTGGTTCAGTTATGAAAAATCCAATTAAACTCATTGTTCCAACAAGTCCAGCAAGGAAAAACATTGTGATTCGCCATCCAAGTTTATCCAATAACATTTGTGTTAATGGTGGTAAAATGGAAGTTCCAACACCAGTTCCAGCTGACACAATGCCTATTCCAAATGTTCTTCTATTTTTAAACCATCTTTCAACACTTAAAATTCCAACAACATAAGCAGCACTGACACCAAATCCACTTATCAATCCAATTGTTATATACAATTGTACAACTGACCCTGCAAATGATGACACAATAAAACCTAATGCACTGATAAGACCAAAAACAATTGTAATTTTTCTACAACTGAAATTCTCAACCAGTTGTGCAGTTATTGGTGCAGTTAAAAGTGGAATTGCATAAAAAATTGAACCAATCCATGATGTTGCTGTTTCACTTTCTTTAAATTCATCAAGCCAAGCACTATTGATGAGTCCGAGATTGTAGGAAATTCCATCGACTATTAGGTAGAGCATGAAGCCACAGAAGACAATGATCCATGCATAGCCATGATCGGGATGTGTTCTTTTGAGAAGAAATGATGATTGTGTTGGACTGATAGTCATCATTAAAAGAGGAGTTGCTTCAGTGTTAATATTTAAATAATTTGAGTATTTTAGGATTTTTTTTGAAATTTTGTTTAGCGCCAAATTGATTAATTTTTGTGCACAGTCAATTTTCTTGAAAATTTTAATAAAAAAAATAAAATTTTTTTCACAAGAATTTTAATTGTATTTTCTAGGCTTATTCAGATATTTAATTAAGGTCACTTTTTATTTTTTAATCAATTTAACTCAAGTTTATTCGTGATTTTTTATACGTCACGTTTTTTCTACGAGTTCAATTTTTTCTATTTTATAATTTTTTTTTCTTTTTTTCGACCTACTTCTAGTTAGCTTTGATTTAGAGTAATGTCAATTTTTAATTATTTTCTAGATGCTACTGGACAGCATTTTAAAAATTCTATTTTAATCTTTGAATTTCTCTGATTTGATTTCTTTGTTTATTGAATTTATTACGCACACATTCGGTTGATATTTTTTGTAGTTTGTCACAAGTTTATCACAGAACATTTGCTTTTGTCATTATTTGAAACTTTTTTTTGTGTAAATAAAAACAATTTTATAATTTAAATTGATGAATTTTATTTCACTGGAATTTTTTCCTCGTAAATTTTTTGTTTTTATATTTTTTAAAAATTCAGCAAGTGTTGTGAACTTTATCAAAAAATCTATCAAACTATAAAAAATTTTGTTGATAATTTCATATAATTTTTGATTTTCATTCAGTTTCTCTGTTTTAGTTATTAAGAATTCTTACTTCTTACTTTTTGATGTTTTTAAAATTTCTTTTCAGTCTTTAAAATTTTCAAATTCTTTAAATCTTTTTAGTATTTTCAAAGGAATTTTCCAAATTTTAAAGGTTTTTCAACTCAAATGAAACTGTCAAGTTTGTAATGACACATTTAGAATGCTTTAATTATTTTTTTTCTTATTTAAACTTTCATTCAACACGTCAATTATCATGTTTTTAAAATGTTATTCATTAACTTTTCATAGAACCGACTTTATCATCTTTTAGTTCTTAGAATTTTTTTTCTACGTTTCTTTCACAAAATTTTTTAATCATCAAATGTTCTTAAATTTTTATTGAAAATTTAATCTTTTTATTTGGTTCATTTATAATTTGAGCGATGTTTCAATGCAAAGATTAATGTTAAAAGTCTTTTTATCTTAATAACATCTATAAAATTTTTAGTTTTTTTTCATACACTACACTTTTTATCAAATTTTTTAATTATTTTACAAATTTAATTTTCAGCTATGAATTTTATTTTAAATTTCAGTTATAAGAGTTTTTGTCTTGGTAAAATAAATTCGAAAACTTGTTCAAGTTAGCAAGTATACGAAACCATATGAATTTTTTATTCAATCCACAGCAAGGGGTATCAACTCTATCAAAAAAGTATCAAAAAATCAAAAAAAAATCAAAAATCTAACAAAAAATCAAAAATTAATCAAAAATCTAACAAAAAAAAAATCAAAATTAACAAGAGTTCTAACCCCTTGATCCACAGTTTTTATTTGTTTAGTTGTTTATATCTTTTAAAAAGTTTTATCGTTAACCTGTTTTTATTTTACAGTTTTTTTAACTTTGCTTACTTTGAAAATTTTTTTAAAAATTTCACTGATATTATCACAAATTTTAGAAAAGTTTTTAAAAATAAATATTGATGAAGGAATTAAAATAATTATCATATTTTTTTAAATTTCATAAATTTCATATTTCAAATTATTTCTTTGTAGTAAACTGCATTTTTTTGTTATGATTTTTGATTAAATTTCATCAATTATGTTAAACTTGCCAAGTTAGTGAGTTTTTTCCTCACTTTAAAATGATCTAATTTTTAACTCTTAAACTCTTCTTATGCCGAAAGAATTTATTTACACTTTAATCACTGATTTAAAACCACTAGACAAATTTCTCTATAAATTATTATGTCAAAAAGTTAATTCGTAGAAATGAAGAATTATTCTTTTTTTCCAACGTTTTCCTGAACGTTCATCAATAATGATGAGTTCTTTGTATTTTTTAATTTTCTGTATTATTTGAACAGCTGTTTAAAAAGTTATTTAATATTTTTATATTGTTTAATTTTTATTGATTTGTGATTATTTTGATTACGCAGTTTGTTTAATAAATTTTTATATTCCGTCTTCAAATGACGTATTATGTTTTTTTACTAAGTTTAACTTCTTTTTTTCAAAATTATTTTAAACTTTGTTTTCTGGATGTTTTTAACCATTCGTAAAATTCTCCACATTTAAATTGAATATTTTTATTAATTTATTTCCACATTTCATTAACCTCAAAATCACAGACAATAAAAATTTCCGCTTCTTTTTTACTTTTCACTTGTTTAATCAGTTGCTGTCATTGTTTTATTATCATCACAAAAAAAAAGTTCCTCAAAATTGACAGTCTATAAAATATTTTCAACAAAATAACAGAAACACGACTCAATCAGTCAAAATTTCACGATCGATTGTGGAAATGAGCGAAATATTGTGAGAATAAAAAAAATGCATCTAAATAAACATTTTTTTTCTTTACTCACTCGCTCAAATTTGCTGAGTATAAGAAGTTTTTTAGTTACTTGACTGATTATAAAAGAAAATATTTGAATAAAGAGATAATCAATGAGAATGAGTGAGCGTAAGTTTGTGTAGGTCAGTAAAATTTAGCTGATTATGGAAAAATTTACAACTGTTGCTAACTAAGTGAGTAAATACTAAATTTTTTGAGAAAATAAACTAGAATAAGATGAAGTAAACTGAAAACTTTTTAAAGCAAATGCTGGAAATTTTTAGAAATTTTAAAAAAATTGCCAATTTTAAAAAATTTATTTAAAATTTTAAAAAAACAAAAAACTTTAAAAATTTCTATTTAAAAAAAATTTCTATCAAAAAAAGCAGTTCTTCATAAAATTTCCAAAATCATTCATAAAATCCACTAAAATTTAGCCAAAAAAGAATCGTTTTGACTCATAAATCCAATCAACATCTAAATGAGAAATTATGAACATCTGAGGAGCGCAAAAAACATTCCTTATTGCATGCTGAATAGAAATGACATTCAATATGATTACAATTTCATTTCGTCGCCTCGCTAAGCAACAAAAGCACACAAATCGCAATTTAATGAGCTTCTTTGTTCGTGAAGAAAAAAAGAAAGTTTTGTAAATTTGGTTTAGCGCCGTATGGCACGTTTTTTGTTTTGTACACAACTGTAAGAGTGAGAGGTAGGAAGGAGATGGTTGTTATTCTTTATCGCTTTTACTTGCTGAGAATTTTTTGTTTTTGTCATTTTTGTTTATCTAGTTTTGGTCCATGGTTATGTTTAAGCATAAAAACTTTTGTTGTTTAGAATTTAAATGAACAAAATTTAAATTTTGACAAATTTTTTAAAGAAAATTTTAGTAAAAAATTTATTTTTAACTCAACAATTAACAATGGAATAAAATAAATTTTTATTTCCAAATTGTGGTCAACAAATAAAAAAATTTTTATACAAATTTAATGACAAAATAATTTTTCTATTGTTGTTTAAAATTAACACATAAAAAGAGAAGAATGTCAAATAAAAGTTGTTAAATGCCCTTAAGAAAGGACAAATGAAACCGAGACACCAGAGAGAGACTTTGTCAACATCCTTTCATCATACATTTTCTGTCCCTTTTTCCTTTCTCGTGTTAATTAAGATACAAGAAGAAACAAAAATTGCAAATGAAGAAAAGCGAAAAGAAAGTTGACTCAATTGCTAAGGCCAGCAATGAGGAAATTTAATTAGTAAAGGGTCAAGACAATTTTCTCGCTTTTCTCATGGGAAATGATAAAATTATTTTTTTTTCTATAGAAACTGTGATGATGATACAAAAAATTTCTCTCATACCACAATGACTTGGTATTAAAGTGATTAAATTTTCTCTTTTTTTGATATGTTTGGGAAAATTTTCTCATGTTGTAGTTTATCTTCATCATTTTTTTCTTAAGGTTAACATTGAAGAAAATTAAATACTTTTTTCTAGTGCTTCTTTTATGAAAATGATAAAACTTGTTTATTTTCTTTTAATTAAACAATGAACTTGTTCTTTGTTATTCAAAGTTGGAAAAATTTAAAAAGTGAAACAAGAAAATTGTAAATTTTTTTATGTTTTTCATGATCAATTTCATTTTCTTCATCCTTAACATTATCAACATTACAAATGTGTTTTTGTCACAGTGACATGTGTTGCGTCAATTTCAAATTTTAAAATAATTTGACAATTCTTGTTGGCTTAATCTTTTTGTGATAAAGAAAACTTTAAGTATTTGTTTTTAATTGATTTTTTAATAAAAATATTGTATTGAAGATTTTAAACAAAAATTTTAGATTAAAAACTTTCGATGACTTTAACTTTTGTCATACGCAACATTTTGTTAAATTTGTCATTTGTTGTCCATTAAAATAAAATCCAACTATTGAGTTTTAAAAATTATTAAAATTAATAATAAAAAGCAACAATCTTCATTCACTTATGGACCATCAATATACAGAAAAATGATACAAGAACTCATAATGTATTTTTAGCGCATTTTCCATCATATTTAGAAAAAAGGCGCTATTGTGCCCACTTTGTCCGTCTGTCTTCGTAACTAGTCTTTCCAGAAACGGTTTTTTACCAAACTTTGTTGCACCAATCTGTTGGTTCTGACTATGAGACCGGTGTAACGGAAGCTTTCCGCGAGATTCGTTCTCCATGCCGAGCTATGGCATGCATATGGTGGACGTCCACCATATGGACCAAAAAAATTTTTTTTCACCAAAAAGTCTTAAAATGTCATAAACCATCGAGAATACAAGTCAAAAATGATTTTTGGACATTTTATTCCAAGTCTATGCATGTGCCGCACAGGTGCATCACATGGGCCAAAAATCGAAAATTTCCAAATATAGGCATATTTATACTCGTTGGAAAGGTCTTGAAGCGTACAATAAGATGGCATAAAAAGTTTTTAGATTGGTGTTGACCCAAGGGCATGCATGTGGTGGTTGTCCATCACATGGACCAAAAAATTTTTTTCATCCAAAAATCTAAAATGTCATAAAACGTCGAGAAAACATGTCAGAAGTGATTTTTGAGACATTTCGACCCATGTGTATGTTTTAAATTTTACAGACTTCAAAAAGGCCGGAATAAGTTTTTTTTTTTAAACTTTCAATGAATTTTGAAACAAAACTAATCTGTTGCGGGAAAATGCGCTTTTAACACGTCACTGACGGTTAATATTACTGATTTTTTTAATTCTTTTTTACCCTCATTTTCCTCTTTCGAAGTTGTTCCATAGTTTCAAGTTGACGAGAAATTAATCTGATAAAAAGTCTTCTTTTCTCTCCTTCTTCACTAACTGCCCTCTTCAATTTTAAAAACCATTGTGATAGCAAAAATTATTTTCCTCCTTTCAAGGGAAAAGAAATTTTTTTTATTCGATTCTAAATTGAATAAAAAATTGAAATTTTTTAATTAAACAAAAAATCTTTATTTTCTTGTTGAAAACATTTTTTAGTTCATGATTTAAAAAAAAAGTATAAATCTAAAATTGCATTATTCAGAATTTTTAAGCAATTAAAATTTAATGATTTCAATATGCCAACCATTGAAGTTACAAAACTGACATTAAAAAAAAATTCAACAAGAAAGAAGGAAAAACTAGAAAATTATAAAACAAAACATGAAATGATACTGAAAGAAAAAGAGGAAGCTAAAACTTTTCCTTATTCTCGTCAATTTCACTTGGGAGATAAAGCAGTGCAAAAAAAAAAGTAAGAAAGTAGCAAGGAAAAGAAATTAAAAGCATAACAAGCAAAGTGAAACAATGAAAGTCATTATGTTTCACTGATAAGAGAGGAAATAACAAGCAAGTAAAAAATGTGTGCACAAAAAGCGACATCTCAGGCATGTTTCTCATTTCTACTTTTCACTGTTTTGTGCTCCCTAAGTACAACATTATTGCGAAGCGGCACACATTAAAAATAATTAGAAATGCAAATGAGTTAAAATGAAGCAACGACAATGATTTGAGAAAAAAAAAGTTTTCAGCTTCTTGTTTGTAAAATTTTAAGAAAGGAATTGTTTTGAAATTACGTAAAGGAAATTGTGGTAGTTAAGATTGTTTCCTGCACTGTTTTAAAAATTTTTTCAAAAAATATTTTGGTTAAATTAGCACAAATTTTTCGACTGGAAATTTTTGTAGTTTGATTAACTTTGGATTAAATTTAATCTATATTAAATCAATCTTATTTCAATCAAGATTAATTTTAAATCAAGATTTAAAGAAAAATAATTCTGGAGATTAAATTTAATCTCGACAGATTTATTTTAATCTACCAAAACATTGTGCTAACTTTGCATTAATAAAAAATTTTCGTTCAAAAATAAAAAAGACTTTTTCGTAAATTTCACAATAAAATTTTTATTCAAATATTTTTTTCATTCTTCTTCATCATCAACAATTTCATCCATTAATCTTTTAATTTCCACTAATTTTCTTAATTTATCTGTTTGACTTGCTAAATCTGGTTTCAAATTTTTGTTTGGAAAATTTTTCTTAAATTCATCAAAAGCTTTTTGTCGAAGTTCTTCAAGGTCATATTTATTAGCCAATAGGAGAATTTCAAAAGAATTTTTTGGTGTTGCTTCTTGAATCAATTTTTCAGCTGAAATTTCCATGAGATTTTTGATTTTTAATTTTCCTGAGATTTTTAAAATTTCTATGAAATTTTTTTGTTCGTTTTCAATGTTTTTGTCATAAATAAAGTCAAGAATAATTTTGAAAGTTTCTGGATCAAAATCTTCAAAATTTAAACTTTCAATTTCAGGACGATCATTTAAAATTTCAGCAATCAACGATGAATGTGCTGCAATTATAATTTTATGAACTTTGAAATTTTTGTCTTTAATTTTTATCGTAAAATCTTTAAAATTTTCATCATTTAAAATTGACTTTAAAGTTTCTTGACTTTTCTTTGATTGATTTTGTGAAATTTCTTCAACTTTTTTTGTCAATTTTTCAATTTTCTTTTCTGCTTCCGATTTTTGAATTGTCAAGTCAGAAATTTTCTTTTCAAGTTCTTTTTTAGCTGCATTCAATTCTCGAATTTCAAACATTTTCTTTTGTTCTTTTTCTTCAACACTGTCTTTGAATTGTTCATGAATAATTTTCCAATCTGGTTGACATTTTAGTCTGATTTCATTTTTGAATTGTTTTAGAGTTATATTTGATCCTTTTGCATAAATTATGTCAATATTTACATTATTTGATAAATCAACATTTGTCAATTTTTTTGTATAATCAAAAACTTCTGGTTCAATGTATTTCAATTGATTGTTGGACAAAATCAAAACTTCCAGATATTTATTGTCTATAAAAAGATCAGCTGAAAGGAACTCAATTAAATTGTCATTTAAATGAATTTCCTTAAGTGCAACAAAATGTTTCATTTGTTCTCTTTCAAGTTTTTTAATTCCACAAGCACGAAGATCAAGAAATTCAAGACAGGTGAAATAATTTGTGAGAATTTTTGGATTTGGAATGATTGAAAAATTGCAATTTCTAAATTGAAGTCCAGTGACTGTATGAGTTTGACGAACAACACTGTTTGCTGTTTTCAGTCGAAAATCATGATCTGGATTAATTTCTTCATCTCTTATTGAACAAAATCTGATGTTTCTATTGTTGGCTTTGATAAATTCACAAAATATTTCTTTCACCATTGTTAAAATTTGAAAATTTTATCTTATTTTTGGTTTTATTTTTGAAATTTTATCTTTTTCGTCTTAACGTCATCAAATTTAATTTACTAATGATAAAATTGATTAAAATCACCTAATATTTATTCTTAAAAATCTCAAATTTATGAATTTGAATCTCAAAATTCTAAACAATAACAAAACAAGACGCGAAAAAGGGAATGTAACTACCTAAGAATTTTTACATAAAACAATCATTTGAAATTGAAAACATTCAACATTTGAAAACTGATTACGTTTTAGTTAACGTAAAAACAGAAAAAAAAAACACTTCAGGCGTTAAAATATTGTCACTTTTTAAGTTAAACGATGACAGAAATTATGTTTTTTTTCGATTTCACAGAATTAAAAAGTTTGTTTGTTTGTTTTATTGAGTAAACTCATTAAAATTGTCTTAAATTTGAATAAAAAATATTGTTTTAAAGCTTCAATAAAATGAATCTAATGAAAAAAGCATATTTATTGTGATTTTGCAAAGATTTGAATGAAAAATAAAGTAACGGTTTTTTTTTTAAAAAGAGTCCAACGAGCGCGCTTTAGTTCAAAATAAATTCTAATAGCGGTCAAAAAAATTTTATTCCTGTGAGAAATTTAACTCAGTTTTTGAAATCTAATTTACATATTTCTATCAAATTGCTGTTGATTTAAAATCATGTATAATTTTAAAAAAATTAAAAGCTTTCTTATTGAACGCTAAATAAAAGCTTTCAGGAATTTTCCCCTATCATGAAAATTTTCTCCTTCAAGAAAAATCATTGCTTAACCTGACGTGTTACTGTCCTTTTATTGTTTAATTTCAATGTTTCTATATATAAATTCTTAGTCTTTTACTATAGAATCAAAACATTCCAACAATATTTTCAATGTTCTATGCATAAAATTCTATAAAACAATCTGAATTTTCTTTTAATGTTTCAGTCATATCTTGAAAATTTTAAGAGTGAGAAGTAAATTGAATTTTCTTTAGACAATTTATTGAAAAACATTTATAAACAGTAAATAAATCAAAAGATAATTCGTGAATGAAACTTGAAAGTGTTCAAAAATTCAAAAATAAAAACTGAAAAATAAATTTTAAATCATAAATGAAAGAAAAATATAACAAAAAGAAGAAAAATTTAGTACAAGAAAATGACATTTAAAAGTGAGAATTAAAAAACTGTCTGTGAAAAAATTTTTTATGTAAGAAAAAATCAATCTGTAAAATTTTTCCTTTAAATTCAAAATTTTTTTAAAAATTTTCAATAGAAATTTCCATAAAAATAGCACTTAAAAATATTGAAAAAGTCAAAAATGTCACAAAACTTGATAAATTTTTAATCACTTGCTCATGGCCCTAAAAGTTTCTCTCCAAACAAAAACAAACAAAACAGTCATTCGAATGACTGATAGAAAAAAGCAAACAAGACTGAAATTTTGAATAATTAGTAGCGATTTTCAGACAGTAAAATATTGATTTCGAGTCAAAACATGACGGTTGTGAATAATTAATGAAATTGCCAACATTTGCGAGAAACTCCCACTGCTATTTGAAATGTTGAAGAAATTTCATTTTAAATTGAATGAAAAATTTATGAATAGAAATCAATTAATAATGAATTTTGTTAGCAAAAATAGCCGAAAATTAAAGACAGCAAATTTTTTACAAATTTTTGTTCAAGGAATTTTTTTATTGCTCTCTTAAGGGTACTTCAAATTGTATTATTGAATGTTTTGTGTTTGTTGAGTTTAAAGGAAATGGCAATAAAATTTATGAGAAAAAAATATTTTTGTTTTTGTTTTACATTGGAACTTTTTATTTTTAGTTTTATTTATAAAACTCATCTTTATGTATTAGACAATTGTATGTTATACATTCTTATATCTTTGTGTATTTAGGAAGGAAAAGGTTTAAGACTTTTCTATGGTGCTGTTTAGATATTAGAAATTCTGACAATTTTGACCCATCTTTTGTACTTGGATCGCAAAATATAAAATTTTATGTAAAGAAAAAGGCAGCATCAAGCATTTCTGTACCCTTCCTATATAATTCTTCTTTTTCATATTAATATTGAAATAAAAAAGTTTAAAAAAGTTCTTATTATAAAAACAATAATAAGAAATATTAATTTTAATTTTTTTATTAAATTAAAAATTTCACAAAAATTAATAATTAATTCAAAAATTTTTTATTGAGGCAAAGAAACTTCAACAAAAAGTCAAGTTACGCAACAAAAAGTCACTTTAGGTCACGAAACGTAACAAAAAAACCGAAGTTTTTTCTCGCCTAGGATATTAATTAAATCCTAGGATATTTGAAAAAAAATTGAAATAATCAGACGAAAATACACCACAGCAGGTTAAGAAAAATATTGAAAAAAATTCTAAAAGTTCCGAAAATTTACTCAGTTTATAGAAGACAGAATTTCCTTGTTTATAGTATTTTTTATTTCTTTCTTACTTAATTTTTTAGTCTTGATACTTTTATATTTAACAAAAATCTCAAACAAAATTTTGCAAGAATTTTTCAAGAAAAAAATTCACAAAAAAAACACTAAAAGTTTCATCTTTGATAATTTTAATAAATTTCCCCAGTTCAATTTTCTGCTTCATGAAACTTTTTAACGTCCAAAAAAGAGTCATCAGACTGTTTCTAAGTTGTTGCTTCCAGCATCTTGTCTTGTTTCTTTTCTTTCATTTTCTCTCATTAACCCATAACTTTTGAATGTTTTGTTACTGTCTGAGAAGTATTTTCTTATCTTAATGAGGATTTTAAGTCAAAATAGCTGTTCGAAATGTCACAAAAATACTTAAAGTAACAAAATACACCCACAGTTGTTTTTCTTTGAAGGATTGTTTGTAAACTTTTTGAAATGAAATTTGATGATTTTGATTTAAATTAATGTTGAAAATTTTAGAAAATTTTGTAATTGTTTTCTGAAATTTTTGCAATTTTAATCTGTTTGCATTAAACAATTCTAAATATTAATTTTTTCTCTTTTAATTAGAATCAAAAACAATGAAAATCTTATCATTTCTGTTCAACTTGAAACTAAATAAAAATTAATAAACTTCTTTGACAATCAAAATAGAATAAAAAAAATATGAAAAAGTGAAATTATAAAAATATAAAAGTTTAAAAATGACAAGACAAAAAATTGTTATGAAACTTTTAATAATCTTCACAAATATCAGTGTGCTATATGCCTTAAAGTGTGTTTGCAATGTCAATGATTGTGACCTCATAAAAGCAGAAGACTGTCCAGGTCGAGGTTTACTTATTTGGGATCCATGCAGGTGAGTTTAAATTCAAAAATTGAGTCTTTTTTGATACGAAATTTCTTTATTTTTCATAAAATTTTTATTTGAAATTTTCCTTTATTTTTAATTGATCACAATTTATGAATTTTCATAAAAAAAGTTAAAATATTTCAGTTAGATTTAATAATTTATTTGCATTTTTTGTTTTACATTAAAATTTCATTAAAAATATTTTTTTTATCTTTTTCAAATAAAAATCAAATCAGAAATGCGAAGAAATTTTATCTTTACATAAACTTTTTCTCTTTTATTTCAATTCAAATTTAAAATTCTAAACGAGAAAGAAGTAAAAAATTTCCCACGCCAAACTTTTGAGGAATGAAATTAAAGAAGAAAAGTTTTGATGCGAGTGCGAACTTTTTCCATCTATTTCAACGTCTTTTATTCTTTTCCACGCGCTTATCTCGCTTTTCTTTTATTTCAGTCATTGATTTTTCTCAACCATTACGAAAAAAAGATGTGAGGGAAATGTTGAGAGAAGAAAAAAATAATTTAAATAGCGAGCGAAGAGAACGCATTGCTTGAAGCTATTTTTTCTTGTGCTTGGGTTTTGAAATGTTACAAACTTATCTACAACTTATGATGATTGTTATCGCTGATGCTCCAGTTTTCCTTGTTCTTCTCTCGTTTTTAAACAACGAAGACGATGAATTTTGAGAAAAAAATTTGATGTTAGAAAAAATAAAATTGAGAAATAAAATGAAGGAGATTTGAAGGAGAATTTGTAGCATAAAATAGAGGAAAAAGAAGACTTAAAAGTTCTATTGAAGGTTTAAAAATATATGAAATTTTAGTAAGGAATTTTAAGTCAAAACTTCTAAATTTGTCTACAATTAATATTGTGACATTGTAAAGCTTCAGATTAAATTATCTTTTATATAAAATTTTACGACTCTTTAAAAAATTTCAAATCTAGAATTCGACACTTGCATGTATACTTGACTAGTGACTTGACTGAATTCATGCAAGTTGACTTGCAAAAAAATTTCTCTATTTCATTAAAATTTTATTCAATTTGATCAAAACTTTGCAAACTAAAAAATAATTGATTTTTGTATAATTTTGCAAAATTTCAACAAAATAAAATAAATTTTGAATGAAATAGAGAAATTTTTTTGCAAGTCAACTTGCATGCATTAAGTGAAGTCACTTTCTCAAGTATGCATGCAAGTGTTGTGTATGCAATTCTTCAAAACCTTAACAAAGTTGATAAAAAACCTAAGAAACTAAAATCAATTAAATTTCATTTCTACCAAAAAATAAAATCAATCATTTTGTGACCTAAATTTCATGATATTTCAATCAAGCAATAGCAATAATACCTTTATCCTTTTTATCATTAAATCACAAAAACAACCCGTAACAATGAACCACAAAAGATTCCTTACATTTTTCCTATTTTCCTACATTTCAAGTCATAGCAACAAAAGAAAAATGAAAATCGTAAACAAACTTCAGCAACAAATTTCACCGTTTTTTGTTCCTTTTGTTGAAACTTTTTTTTCTTTCATTTCTTCACCTTCTAAGAAGCAAAACCATGGCGTATTTATCATTTTTCTTCATTTTCCTTTTGTTATCATTCTATTTTAATTTTCCGCATGAATTTCACCGCACAACAAAAGAGGAAAAAAATTCTTTATTTTTTTTGTCGCTTACATAAAGAAGGAACATTGTCATAATTTGGGTGAATGTGTGGGAGATAAAAAATGTCGGAAAGTTTCTTAACGTCTGTCATTTGAGAGTTGTTGAGGTGTTTGGATTATGAGACCACAAAAGAATGACATAATGTGAATTTTACGGAAATGAATGAATGAACATTTTTTTTATAAAAATAGAATTTATGAAATTAAACTTTTTACAGAAATTTTTTGATATAAAAACTTTAAAATTTGTTTTCAATTTTATTTTGATTTTATTTTTAAAAAAATCATTTTGACAAAAATACGAATATCAAGTAAAAAATGCATGTTAGTCCAAACTGTAAATAAATTTAATATGCATACCTAAAAACTTTCAGTAAAAATTTTCCAAAAAAAAGTTTCCTAAAAAATACCAGAAGTTAATTTATTTTCATAATTTTTCTCTTATCAAAAAAGTCTCAAAAAGTTTATTATCCTGCATATCATAATTGAAACATTTTTCACAACTTTTCTTCCACTTTAGATTCAAATATAAAAAAGAAGAAAATAACTATACCAAAAAAAACTTTTTCTTTCCTTCTACATTGCAAGAATAAGAAGAAAAAATGATGAAGAAGAACGAGCAGAAATTAGTAAAACGAAAAAGTTTTTTGAAAGATGAAGAAAAACTTTAATTTTTTCATCTGTTTCTCTTCCTGGCCTGAAGTGCAAAAAATATTTTTCCTCTTCGAAGCATATTGAAGGGAAAGTTTTGAGTTCCACCCATTCACTTTAAGTTAGTTCCTCATTTTTGAATTTTCTGTTACATTCGAAATAAATTTTTTCTTAACAATGACAGAAAAAGTTTTAATAGAAAGTTTACTGCAATCAAGATTTAAGAATGAATTTTTTTACAACATTTGTTTGAGATTTAATTTGAAAGAATTTTTCGGTATTTGAAAAGAAAAAGTTTTTTTTTAAAGTAATATTTTTCTTGTAAGTTTATTTGTTGAAAAATTTATTAAAATTGTTAGTAATTAAAAAAGTTTATTTTGACACTCTTGAGTGTTTAATTTGTTTTTTAGTAAAATTAATTACGCAAGGAAATTTGTTGACAAACTTTTTTATGATGAAATTTAACGATAGTATGAATAATATCAGATTAAAATAAATCGTCACCGATTTAATAGTAATTTAAAATGAGGATTAATTTTGATCATATTCGGATTAAATTTATTAACTCGATTAATTTAAATCTATGGATTAATTTTTATACATTTTAATTACCGACTAGTTTAATCCTTAGATTTAAAAGTTAGATCGTTTTTATCCTCACTTAAAAAGATTATTTGATTGATTTTTATTGACAAAATATCTTTGTACAATCGAAATATTCAGTTCATAGAAAGTTCATGATTTTAGTTTAAAATTTCTTGTAAACTTTTTAAAGATTTCAGAAACAAAAAATCAAGAAGGATTAAAATTAATCTCTTAAGTTTTTAATTTGAAATGAAAATAGTTTGGAAAAAATTGTATGAATTTCAAGTATTATAAAAAATTTATAGAAATGAATTTCTTAAAAAAGTTCCCTCAAAAACATTTTCAGATTTAAATCAATTTTTCTTCCTTTAATTTTCTCTCATCTCATTTGTATTCTTATATTCATTCTCACATACCAAAAAACACAAAAGTAAAAAATTTTCCTCTTCATTTGCGTGTCACGTTTTGATGCATGAGATCTCATAATGGTGGCAATCAAAAAAATATTTTTTTTACTTTCAACATGTTGAATATTCATGATTTGTGGCGTTTGAATTGCGTCGAAAGAAAAGAAGAAAAAATGTGAAAAGTTGAGAAAAATTGTGGCACATTTGTTGCTTCTTTACCTTTTACTAATGAGATAGGATCAATTTACATTGTTAATATTTTATTCATGAAATTTTTAAAAGAAATTCCTAAAAATAATTCTTTTGTCAGATTTGTTCTCAAGTCAAGATAATAAACCTTTCAAAAGAAGACTTTAATGAGAAGTTTTCCATACAAAAGCACCATCATTTGCTTCCTTTTATGTTCACTTTCATCAATATCAATTTAATGCGCACATTGAGACAACCATTACAGCTTTGCTAGCAAAAAAGGAGAAAGAAGTGGATTTGAAAAGATTTTTTGGTATGCTTGCTTGCAGCAGATTTTGTTCATCCATTGTCTGTCTGGATGAATAGTTCTTCTCATCCTTTCAGCTTTTAGGATTATAAATAATTTTTCTATTATTTTTCCTTCACTTGCTTTCTTTTCTACTCAAATGAAATGAGAAAATTTTTTATATGATGTGCATTTTTTGTTCATTTATCAATGATGAAAATTGTCATTTTTCATTTGCTGTTACTTTTCGTTCTATAAATAATTTATATCTTTCTATTAAGGCTGAATGTTTCTAGAATGTTTTTTATTTAGTATTTTTTATTAATAATTTTAAAAAAATAAAAAAAGAATGTCTATACTTTGGATCAAATTATAATCTAAACAAGAAAAGACTCACGAAAATACGAAGCATATTTTTTACCTAACTAAAAAATAACAAAATTTTCACCACATATTGATAAAATAAAAATTTTCCCAATCAAAATTTTAACCAAATTCAATTTCAAAAGCAAATGAAAGCTTATCAATTATGCATTTATTCATTTTATTTGTATAATTGAAACTATTTATTCACAAAATATGCACAACGTTGATTACAATTTTCAATAGGTATATCCGCAAACAAATGTAAAACAGAGAGAGAAAAATTTAATTTTCAAAATGTGTTGCAGGAAAAAATAATTAAATGAAAAATACAGTTTGGATATGAATAATTAAATATTATAAAATAATCAATAGAATTGTAATTAATTTGGAAAGTAAAATATAGAAATCAATCTGGGTGTATTAAAATGAATTTTTATGATGTATTTTGTAATAATTTGCATGCATACTTGACTATTATGCCCATTGTGACTTGACTAATTGCATGCAAGTTGACTTACAAAAAAATTTTCTATTTCATTCAAATTTTAATCAATTTCCTCAAAACTATGCATATTTTTATAAAAGTCAATGGTTCTTAAGTTTGCAAAAATTCGACCAAATTAAACAAAATTTGATTAAATTAGAGACCATTTTTTGTAAGTCAACTTGCATGCATTTAGTCAAGTCGCTAGTCAAGTATTCATGCAAGTGCCAACAAACATTGTTTTCACCAATAATTCTTTTTAAACAACCATCCAGAATGCTTTAAAAAAGAAATTCATCACAACAACCGAGTTGAGGCGACGATGATGATGATTTTATTACTCGCATTGTGCCAGTAAAACAACTTTAGAGAGGAAGAAAAATTGCCATAGAATTAACTTTGTTTTCTTTCTTTCCTTCTCACTTGACTCGTGTGCTGTGAAAAATTTCGAAATGAACAATGTCAGGCAGTTGGAAGGTCATAAAAAATTTAACAGATGCAGAAGCGAAACTTGAACTTTTTTCCGCATGCGAGTGGCGGCTTGCAAAGTTTTTAAAAAGTCATAAAAAAATTTAAACTTGCGTTGTGGAGCAGCTGAAGAAAGAATAGTTTACGAGTGCTGCCGTTACTTAAAATTTATTAAAACACTTAAAAATTTTCTTCGTTGTTTTTTTTGCGTGGCATTGAAAAAAAATTTTAGTTTAAGTGAGGAAAATTGAGTCACTTTTTATGACTGTACTGTGCGACATAATGAAGCGGAAGTTGTTTGTTTTTTGAGTATGATGGTTTTTATGAGATGGAATGTAATAAAATTTCTTCGTTGGTTTGATGGAAAATTGAAAATTTTGGTATTTTTTAAAAGTTTCATTTTTTAACTTAAATTTAATTTTTTTAATGAAAAATTTCATTTGATTTTTTGAATCTTTTTTTATTTAAGAATTTTTTAAATGACAAAAGTTTAAATTTTTTTGTAGCGAAATTTTCAATTTTTTTAAAGTAAAATTTTAGTTTTTTCAGAAACCAAAGACATTAGAAAAAATAAATTTCTTTTCCAACTTTTCAAAATTTTTAAATATTAAAAAAATTTCAATCTATTAAAAAGTTTTAAAATTTTAATTTTTTTTTATTTTTTCAGATGTTGCAAAGTTTGTGCAAAAACAGTCGGTGAAACATGTGGTGGACTAGGAGGTTTTTCAGGAACTTGTGAGCCACCACTAAAATGCATATCAAAACCACCTATCATTGGCACTGGAATTTGTTTAGGTGAGATTTCAAATTAGGCTTTTATACTTGCATGCATACTTGACTGGTAACTTGACTAATGCATACAAGTTGACTTACAAAGAAAAATTTCAGTTCATTCAAATTTTAATTAATTTTGCCAAAACTTAACTTTTTACTACAATTTTGCAAAATTCCAAAAAAATTTAAAAAAAATTAGCTAAATTAGAGAAATTTTTTATAAGTCAACTTGCATAGTTTTAGTCAAGTTACTAGTCAAGTATGCATGCAATTGCCCAACTTTGTTTTAAAAAAATAAATTCGAATGTGTCAGATTAAAAAACAATCAGCAATTTTTTTTTGTGAAAAAACTACAAAAAATTTCTTTGAAATCAATCAATTTCTAAAATTTTACCAGCAATCTAAATCAAAATTCAAAACACACAATAAAGTTTCTTATTTTTCATTTATTTCCACTTGATTACATAAAGAAAAAAGTTCAATTTACTCTAATTCTATCTGTCATTACGTGAGCAGCCTATAAATGAATTATTCAAACAATTTAGGACTTGAATTCTCATGAGATTGAACTAAAGACAGTCGACATGATAAGAAGAGTAGTTAGAAAGTTGGCATTCATCTAACGAACGATAAACTTCAGTGACTATTTATAAACATGAAAAAAGAACTAACAAATATGAGAAAGACACAAGAGAAAACTTTTTCATTTATTTCAGGAAGTTGAATTAAAGAAAAAGAAAAGAAAATTTTCTGCTGAGTTCATCAAACTCACGAGCTGCAGAAAAAGTGAAGAAAATGAGAATTTCTGTTATTGTCCATTTTATAAATTGAAGGCAATAAAATGCAAGTTGACATTTTGAAGCTTTTTTATCGAATTTTCTTAAGAAATTCTTGTTTTTTTCTCCTATAAATTTTTAAATCCATGAAATTTTTTCAATCAATCAATAAATTCAAATTAATCCTGCTCCAAAAAAAATATTTTAATCCACTTAATTAAACGCAATTACTTGCATTAAATAATTAATAACCTCTAATCAACTTTTCCACATCCATTTTTCATCAAAAAAAGCCAACAATGCTCATGATTGACATTAATTTGCAGGCAATAATGTATAATTTGCTCGGGACAGTTTCTTTTTTCATAAAAATTGAATAATAATGATGACGAAGCAATAAAAGTAAATGGAAATAAGTTCAGTAATTTTTTTTCACCATGATGACATTGACGAGGGTTCAAGTTCAATAAAATTATATGAGTAAGAAGAAAATATTTTTGAGGGATGGGTCAAATCTGGGTATGGAAATAAAATTTCGAATTTTGTCGAAATTTTGTCGAAATTGATTCCGAATTTTTAAATGCTTGATGACAGTTTTTTCTAAATTAGATTAATTATTCTAAACAAAATAAACTTAAGTAAAAATTAATTAAATTTGCATAAAAATATGGATTTTTAATAATTAAAATTAATTATGGAGAGAAAATTGTAAATTGATATTAAAAATTTTGTATTAAGGCATTCATAAATTTTAGAAGATATTTCAACTTAACGTTTTTTTAAAATTTAAAAAATTCAATTTCGAAAAAAATTTTATTTCCATACCCAGGGTCAAATGCTTGCGCAGTCCATATAGTGGACAGTGGATATTTATGGAAATTAACGTATGTTCATTGGATTTTCCTGTTTACGTTTGTTTGAGAAAATACATATGCATCACAAACACTGATAAAAAATTTAAAATTTCTTTTTATAAACCTAAAGATTTTGTAATTTTGTAAATTTTACATTTTTTGATTTACTTTATATGACCTTTCTAATTTTTACACATCAATTTTCCCTTTGCTTTAAGTCGAATATTTATTTGATTAACATTAACTATTTAAATTTTAGAAAAGCTTTTGTTTGCTTTTGGTTTTTAAAAAAATTGAGATTTAAAGTTTTTTTTGATGCTATAAAAGTTTATGTTTGATTGTTTGTAGAAATAAAATGAAATTTATAAAATAATTTATTATTTTTTTAATTTGTTTTTTATTTGTTAGAGTTCTCACCTACTTGATATATAAAAACACTAAAATTGTCAAACTTGTAATATTTCATGAATAATATGACGTCTTTATATTTATTAAACCATATGTTTCTCTCTCAAATCATTATTAATAAAATATGAGAAAAAATTTAAGAGAAAATTTTTAAGAGAATTACTAAATAAATTAGCAG
>CM031382.1:11479799-11498491 GCA_018290095.1 Polypedilum vanderplanki
ACCTTTTTCAATTTTAATTTTTTTGACTCTTAAAAATTAAACAAAAACATATAATAATAGTAATAAAAAAAATAAGAATTTATTAATAATAATTCTTTGAAGAACTACAACAATGCTGCTATTGCTGATTATAAATATTACATTGACTCATTCATCTCCTCACACTCAGCTTCATTTAGAATGGCTCCCTCTTCCAATATGTAATCATTTTTGTCGATTTGATCCATGAGTACACTATTCGTATACAAAAAAACTAATTTTTTCACTTTTTCATTTGTCAATCGATTGCGTAAACGAGAATGAATAAAACGGAATGTTGACCAAGTTCGTTCTGCAGTGGCGGACGAGCAAATCATTTCGTTTATAGGTTTAGCAATATGATAAAGAGTTGGATATTTCTCGCGACCTATGATGTTCCAATAATTTCTTGCGGTCATCTTAAAAACTACTTCCTTTCTTTTTTCTGGAAGAGTAGACATTTCGCTTACAAAGGTCATTAATTCGCTTTGAACTGTTTCAGAAATTTCATGGTTGACCTTATCAAGATAATCAAATGTAGAAATAATAAAATCTGTTTTATCATCGAAAAAATATCCTTGTGCAGCATGTTTTGGTGTCAGAATAAAAGCCAACGAGATGCTTGGAGTGAGCAAAAATTCAAGACGCGATTTCACTTTTCTTTGAATATCCTTCTCATCTTCGTAATAATTATAAAGTTGTCCGAAATAGTTGTAAACTAAAGATAAAGAAGCATCATCACTTTCAAGTTTTCCAATAACATTGGAAGGAAACTCAATATTTTTGATCAGCTTAGATAATCGATCCCAAAAAGTATTAGACTTGATTAACGACAATACCAAAGCAGAATTATTTTTTGGTGCAATTTCCTTCAAAATATCACCTTCCTCATCTATCAACTTAATACAGACATATTTCAAACTTTGAAGAGTGCTCAAGGAATTATAGTAGCTGAACCATCTTGTTGCAACTGGCATTGAAAGTGAATGAGGAATATTAGCTGCTAAACGTCTATTCTATCATCGAACTTGCTTTTACTATATGATGATTTTTGACGAATTTTATAATTTTTTCTGCGTCTTTTATAGTTTTTGCTGTTTCTGAACGTGGACGATATCTTTAATTAGCAATTCACAGCATGAGCTCCACAACCGTTAGATGAAATATGCGGAACTTTTCTTCAATGATTTCCATGCTGGCTCGCATACTGGAGCATTATCACTTATGAAGCAATAAACTTGTGAGGACCAAGACACTCTAAAACATCAATTATAGCCAGCAACGGCAGAAGAATTTTGTAAAATTCCGGATGTGTTGTTGAGGAGTAAAAAAATGGCTTTTCATTAGGCGATTTAAATACAGAAATTCACGATATGACTCCTCTTATATTAGTCCATCCATCGCTAAGCAGTGTTAAATTTGTGTGAGATTCTAAAATTTCATTAATTGTGGTTGAACATTTGTTGAAGTGCTGATCTAATAGAGAGCCTGATAAAGCTTTAGCACAAGGAATGACTGATGCATAAGAAGGATTGAGTGCTTTAACAAATTCTTTGAATGCCTCAGATTCAACTAAACGTAATGAATACAGTGCGATAGAAAAGTTAGCCAATTTCATGTCAATATTTTTCTTTGTTTCTCCATTGAGTGTTTGGTTTTCTTTTTGTGAAGTAGAATCCGAAGATAATGCAGATGGTTGAGATAGATGACTATTAGATTGAATATTAGTGATTGAGATGATGATTCATGACTTCGTTTAGCAAACATTTTCTTTTCTTCTGAAGAAGCGCTTGGACAATTTGTTCTTTTATGAGCAACACGTTTCTCCGCCAGTGAACTGATTTTAGACAAGCTTTAATATTCCTGAACCCTTGTCTTTGTTGTAATCTTTTAAATAATCCGAGATTTGAAAATTTATCATTTTTATGCTTGAATAAAAAGAAATACTCTTATGTATCAATCAATCATTTAATTTAAAAGAGAGAACTTACAATTATCAAAATTAACTGTTAAACACCAAATAAAGTTATAACGATAAAAATTGAGAATAAAACAATATTAATCACGAGTTGTTATTAAAGTTAGTTTTAGATAATTTAAATTTAAAATTTTCGTTATTGGGCCTGCGGATTTGCCTGCGCAGGCCTGCATAAAAATCTTGCGCAGGCCTGCGCAGGCTTATCTGCGCAGGCCTGCGCAGACAGATTTTCCGAACCTAGAAAATTGTTTTTCAATTTTAAAGCTTTAATTTAGAATTCTAGATTTATATTAAATTTTATTTTCAAAAAAAAAACTTAAAAAAATAAACTAAACAATCAACTTTAAAACAGCTTCAATGAACTCCAACCACACAATACACAAACATCTGTCACCTATTTGTTTATGCAAACACCATTGTTGACATTTAATTTAACTACTCAAAGAAGATTAAATAAATTAAAAGCAAACAGACGTGTGCCATTTAGCGCTCTTTTGTTTGCTATTTGTTTTGAATGAATGAATGAATAATTAACATTTTGTTTAAAAATTTAAAATAATAAAGATGGAAATTTTGTTTTTATTTCATACCTTCAAAGGGATAATTTTTGAGTAATTGACAGTTTAAGCACTGGATCTAAAAAAATTGATTTTCAGTTTGCATTTTCTAGGTTCGAACTTGTTTGCATATTTTTGTCAAGTTAATTTCATGTGACTTACACAAAAATGTCTTTTATCATTCAGATTTAATTTAATTTAATTAAAATTCATAGTAAATTAAGAAATCATTGACGAATAGTCCAACGGCCGGACAGTTTAAATCCGAAACAATAGAATTTTAGAAAATTTCGGACTCAATTTCTCACTGGATTGCACAAAAATTTACAAACATAATAATTTTTTGTTTCATTTAAAAACTTTCAGACACACAAAATTGATTAAATCACAGCAAATTTTTTACTTCAAATCTTTTTTCACTTTTTATTTAAAATGAACTCTTCTGTTCAAACAATTGCATTGTGATGTTAAGTTTGAAGTTTTTTTTCATTTTTGTTTCAATATTTAAGTTGAAATTTTGTTCATGTTTTGCTTCCCTCATCTTCTTCTTTTATTTGCTTTTTTCAACTCTTGACTTTATTCAATGATGATAAAACAGTTGGCATTTGTGAAGTTGAAGAGTTTAAAAACAAAATTTTGCAGTTGTTGAAATTATTTTGCAATTAAAATGAAAATTTATTTAAACTTGTCTTTTTTGTTTTGTTTTTTTTAGTTTTGTTAATGCTGATGAAAGTGAAGAAATTTTTGAAGTTGAATGTGAATTTTTTGAATACAAGTAAGAATTAAAAATTAAAATTTTTTGAAAATTTATTTTAATATTTTTACAGAACATTTTCATATCACTGTGAAATTAGAAACTTGGAAATTTAGCACGAAATTCAAAATTGATCTTCCAAAATTCATCAAATAAATCAGTAGCATTGGAAAAAGTTGTGTCAATAGGAATTGTCGATTCAAATGTCCATTTCTACCTAACTTTTCTGATTTTGTACAAAATTTCCAAATCTTGAAGAATTTTCAATTCAATTATCAAATTTAAAATATCTTGAAAGATCAAAATTTTTAATTTTAAAAAATCTAAAAATTTAGTCCTCAGCGATAATGAAATTAAAAAACTTCCTGACAATATTTGATGACTGGAAGATTTGGAATTTTTACACTCGATAGCAATAAAATTACGGAATTGAATGAAAAATTTATTGAAAAACTTAAAAAATCTCAAAGGATTTTTTGCATGCTGCAATGAAATTGAAGTTCTGCATTCAAATTTATTTGAAAATAATCAAAAATTGCAAGATGTGATTTTGTTTGGAAATAAAATTAAAAAAATTCAAATTGATTTTGAGAAATTGAGGAAATTAAACAAAATTTGGTTAAATTTATAATGTTGTATTGATGAATATTTTTGTGATTATGAAAATGATTGCAAGAAAAAGTTTTCAGTGAAAAAATTCAAGATATTGTTAGGAAAAATTGTTGACAATTGATAAAAAAGTTCATGACATTTTTTAAAAATCTCAAAAGGAAAGAAAATTTGTTAAAAATTCGAAATTGAGAATTTTAAAAAAAACAAAAATGTTGATCAAAAATTTAAATTTTAAGTTTTCAAAAAACTTCAAAAATTTTAAAAACATTTTTGAAGTTTTCAATAAATTTTAAATATTTTTTAAAATTTTTGAAATTTTCTAAAATTTTGAATTATTTTAAATTTTTAAAAATTTACTAAATTTTCTCAAAATATTCTAAAAAATTATAATTTTTCTCAAATTTTAAAAATTTTTCAAAATTTAAATAAAAGTTTTTCGGTAAGAAATTTTAAATTCAAAAATTTTACAATAAAATTTAAAAAATCAAAAGTTCAAGTCAAAAGTTCGATTTGTTGTCCAAACACAAAAATATGTAAAAGAATTATTTTAATAAATAAAATAAAAATTAATATTTTTTCTATCTTTTTCACAAATCTCACCCAATTCAAACTCAATAAAGTAAAGAAATCTCAATTTCTTACCTAAAATCGCAATTTTCTATCTACATTTTTCCCAATAAATCAATAACAATTCTACTTTATCGTATACTGCAATCAATTGCAAATTCCAAAATCGCTTCACATAAAAATCCTTTCAATTTGCCTCTCTTATTTTTTTCTTACCAAAAATAGAATCTCATTTTAAATGCATGAAAAAAGTTTTTTTTTTTCTTTTTTCTCCATCACAGTTTGCTTCTATTTTTCATTTAAATCCCCTCTTCTCAAGTTAGTTTAGCGAGTAAGAAATGCGATAAAAAGTGAGCATTTGAAGAGCTCAGCTTTTTTTGTATTTAAATAGAGTGAAAAAAAAGGAAATTGAAGACACTTGAAATGATAAGTAGGGGAAGCTTACTGATGGTTTTTTGTGTGTATAGCACGAGTTATTAGGATGGCTTTGTGTTAAAATGCAGAATAATAAAGGATTTTATGATAAAGCGGGTGTTTTAGGGTCAAATTTGAAAGCTTTGTAAAAAAATATGGATTGAAGGTTAAAAATAAAAATATTTTATTGAAATTGAACTTTTTTGTTCTCTATAATCTTTTAGGATGAATTTTTAAAATGTTTTTCTGAAATTTATTTTCAAAAATTTAACAGCACTATTTTCTGTCAATTGTGCCAAAAATAACTGAAAATTTTATTTTACTAACAAACTTCAATTAAAATGAAAAATTTTCATCTTAGAAATTCAAATTTAACAAACATAAAGAAAATTTGATTATAGTTGTTTGGATGGAAACGAAATTTTCGGCCAGGAAAATTTTCGGCTGAATTTTACGTAAGGAAACTTTTCGCTAGAAAAACTTTCGGTACGTAAAATTTCAATTATGCTATGATTTTACTTTTATCATCCAGCCGAAAATTTTAGGCTGTAAGGGCTAACACCCAGCAGAATTTTTTCGGCTGGATGTTTTGAATAAATTCTGGCCGAAATTTTTCAGCTGGATGTTGATGGAAATTTCACCTGAACTTAAAAATCAAAGGCTACCGTTTTCTTTCAAACATAGGAACCGCTTTTTTTATCGAACATAGGAGTTTTGGTTATTTTAATTTTAATATAGTATTGAATTAATATCATAAAACAGAACATTACATTTTTTTTTTTACAAAAATTGTATCAGAATTGAATTTTTTTAAAGTTTTCTCAAGTCATTCATTTATATATCAAAAATTCAAAGAGGTCAAAAGCAGTTAATATCATTATGAAAGCTGATTTAAAAATCTGTTAAGATTAACATCATAATTAGCCAGCACTTATTAGCTATGTAATTGTAAATCATAAGTTGAAAAAACTATCTATCTATCTATCTATCATAAACAGACTTGTATCTTTAATAGTAATTTATTGAAAATCAAAAGATCAAAATAAAACATCTATCTATTTAACTTTTAATTTAGTATAGAAAGAAATATGTTCAACATAAGCCGGTTCTATGTTTGAAAGAAAACGGTAGCCTTTTGATTTTTAAGTTCAGGTGAAATTTCCATCAACATCCAGCCGAAAAAATTTCTGCTGGTGTTACCCTTACAGCCTAAAATTTTCGGCTGGATGATAAAGTAAATCATAAGCCGAAAATTTTCGGTTAGATTTCACCCAAAAACGCTTAAAATTATTAAAAAAATACCCACAATTTTAGCCGAGAAAATCGGCTGAGAAAATTTTCGGTTGAAATTTTACGTACGAAAGTTTTTCTAGCCGAAAAGTTTTCCTTACGTAAAATTCAGCCGAAATTTTCCTGGCCGAAAACTTTCGTTCCATCCAAACAACTTCTCCCGAAAATTTTTCTTCTTTTTTATGAAAATGTTTGCTTTTACGCTCAACTGTATTCGTTTATTATTTTCTGCCTAATTTTGTTATTTTAAAGAATTTAAATTCTTTTGTTTTCAAAAATTGTGGATTCATTCATTAAAATTTTTCGACAATTCTGTTTTTTGCTAAAAATAAATTTTTTGTGTAGAAATTGAAAAAAAATGAAAATTTTCGCTGTTATTGCTGTCTTTATTGTTTAATTTGAATGCTTGAAAAAACACAAAAAAGATAGAAAATGTTTCTAGGAATTAATTAAGAAATTTTGTGACAAAAAAATTGCTGAAGAGAATTTCTTGCTTATTTTTAGAGTAGAATAAAAAGAAAAACAGTTCTGCGGAACAAACATTTAAATTGACAATCTTGAAAAAAGTTTGAGATCCATATGACAACATGTCACAAAAATATTGCAATAACAACAATTTTTCATCATTAATAAAAATTTTTCATTGGAAATGAAATGAGTTAAAAAAGAATTCATGTTTATCTCAAACACAAACAAATAAAAGTTTACTTAAATTTCACATAATCCAAAACTGATTCATTGTAAAATTTCATAATACCAAAAATACACATCAACAGATTTTAACACTTGTTTTTTAAAATTAGATTGCAAAAGAAAAATAATTTTTAATTAATGCGAGATTTGGGAACTTTTGATAATTTTCATAAAATAAGCAATGAAAAAATTCAGTTTTTTGGCCACTTCGTAAAATTATCAAAAAAATTTCAAATATTTCTTACAAATTTTTTATACTTTTTTGATAATTTGATAGATTTACTCTTTGAAGATTTGTGATAGTTTTTTGATATTTTGCATGAAATAACCTAGAAAGCTGAATTTTTTTCAATGCCTACTTCATGAAAATTATCAAAGTTTCCAATCCTTGAATTTTTAAATTATTTAATATTTTCAAACTTGAAAATTTTTCTGATAAAAATTTCTCACTCTTCAGTCCATAATGCTTCCAAATTATTTTTTTATAAAATATCAGTACTGTGAGATTATTCCCTTATAATGCAAGAAATATAAAGAGAATTTACCTTCAGATCATTTTTTAATTGCGTGTCGTAATTTCTATACAGCAGTCATTTTTTAATTAAAATCGACATGACGACCAAATGAGAACAGAAAAAAGTTTAATTAAAAACTATGATTGAAGCATAAATTGAAAAATCTCATCAAAAAAAGTAATTTAAAATTATAAATTAATAGAAAATCTTTTTGAAATTTAAAGCATTAAAATTCATTTTTATTTTATTGATAAATTGACTTTTATTTTCATCAAGAGGTGTCAAATTTTTCTTTTATTAAGAATTAATTTTGTAAATCGCATCATTTAAAGCATCGAATTATTTCAGCACGAGTAGTCGAAACATTTTTTTTATTTGATATTTTCAAGGGTATTATTAGGTATTATAATTTTCAAGGGATGAGAACTTTAGACGATGACAATAAAATAACCATTGAAAATAAAAATTATTGTATGAAATTATCGACATTTTGTCCTTAATTCGATGTTTTTTTTGATAGAATTCACACTCTAAAGACTTTAGAAAAAATATTTTGAATTTCTCAAAAAAATAAAAATTTGAAAAATAATTTTATTTTTAAGAAATTTTTTATTCAAATTATTTTTCTTTATTCAAATATTTTTTAAATGGTAAAAATTTCTTTTTATTAACAAGTTTTATCTTTTTATTTTATTTTAAGTTAAAATTAAATAAAATTTCAGAATTCATAAAATTTAAATCATCACATTTTTCTCAAACGTCATTTTTGTCATTGAGAAAACAGCGATAAAAACATCGGCAGTAATAAATAAAATAAATTCCAGCTCTTGAGTTGAATTTCATCATCTCATGCGGCTTTGAATGAAGGTCACAGCATTGCATTTGTATTGAATTTCTCTTGACTCTCAATTGCGTCATATTCGTCGCGTGTTTGTTTCCTGCTTTCGCCTTTGAGCAATTTCATATAGAGTAAGGTCAGTGATGTAAATATAAGAGCAATGAAAGAAATTCCAATGCCAATTGCCATCATTTTTATGTAATTTTTCAACTTCATTTCTCTCTTTATTGCGTGAATTTCCGAAATTTCCTTTTCCATTTGTAAATTTCTAAATTTTGCTTCATAAAATTCCAAATTTTGTGATAAATTTTCAACATTTTTCTCTGAATTTTCTTTAGAAATTTTCAATTTTTCTTCACTTTCCTTTAAATTTATTTTAATTTCTTTAAATTTAATTTTTAATTCTTCAAAATTTTCACTTAATTTGTCATAATTTTCAACCGCAATTTCACGATCATAACAATTTTCTCTTAAATTATGCACTATTGATTTCACAGCGGTTTTATTGTTGCTAACTTGTCCATTCCAGCATCCATTGACAGCAAAATACTTGAGATTCCTCAAATGATCGAAGACATTCAAGTGAACATGCTGCAGTGGGTTGTTTTTAAGAACTAAAACTTCAAGTTTTTCATTGTATTTAAAGAGATTTCTCTCAATCACTTTTATGTCATTATAGCTCAAGTCTAAATTTACAAGACTCTTGAATGCCCGCAAATCACTTTCATGAATTTCACAAAGACCACTTCGACTTATAAAAATCACTTTAAGATTGGGAAAAAATTGATCAAGATTTTTTGGCATGAATTTTAAAGATTTTTCTTTAATTCTTATGCCAGTGACGTCATTATTTGTCATATTAATGAAATGATTGCCTACAATTGCTTCAACTTTTTGATTTGGTGAATTTATGACTAAATAATTTGTGACACGACATTCATAAACTTCAGTTGGTGCAAAATATTTTGTAGAAATGTGAAAGTCACAATTTATTGTAAATGAATTGACTAAATTTATTAAAAATGCTGCTATTGCTGCGGTTATTAATTTCATGTTTGATTTTTTTTTCTCTTTTCACTTCAACGGTTAAACTGTAAATGAAACTTGTTTTGAAATTTGCCTCAAGTCTTTATTCGTTTAAATTTCATCATTTTTGAATAATTTAAAATTAATTTCGCAATGAAACATAAATAAACATGAATGAGTCATTTTTAAGGTTGCAGACGTAAATAAACAACATACATGAATAAAAAGACGCAATATTTAGAGAGTTTCATTGGAAATTCCACTACAGCAGAGAATATACATTAATGAATGTCAATGACATAATTTGATGATTCTTTGTGTCTGATAATTTTTTATTATTCATATTTTCTTTTGCGTAGTTTTAAACGATAGTGGTAAATTCAAAATAAATGAAAGTTCCACAGTCAAAAAAATTTCATAGTCAATAGAAAATAAAATTCTAGAAAAAAAGATTATTTAATTTTATTTTCAGTGTAAATTGTTAAGAATCATGGAAATATTAAGATTATATTCATGCTAAAGCGAGAAAATTAAAAATCTCCAGGCCTCTGCACTCGTTGCTTTTGTGTGACTTTTTGTGTCTTTTTTGTACTTTTTAGTAATTATTTGTACTTTTACGTACTTTTTTGTACTTTTATGTACTTTTTTAATTCTTTTTATACTTTTTTTATTACTTCTTTTAAGTGCACAGGCCTGGAAAAATCTAATTTTTTCGTCATTGTGTCTAATAATTTTTTCACCTTAGTTTTTAAGTCACCTTTTAGTGACGCAATTGAAATTTTAAAAAACTTATTTATTTTTCTTTTTTATTGGACGGGAATTAATTGAGAAATTTTGAGCCATGATTTAGGTTTTTTTGGTTTTTATGTTTTTGAATGGCACGTGTTTTCATTACGTGATGATTCTTTTCTTTCATTTTTTGATGAAATATTTTAAATTCAAAGATTGCAATCAAGAAATCACAATAAAAAAAAGAATTTATAAGTAGCTAATCAATTTTATAGTAATTAAGAATTTCTAATGAATACAAAAAACTAAAAAGATGTTTTATCAAAAGTTTCTGTTGACAACAAAATATTAAATAATTTTTACTTTCAATGATTCAAATGAACATAAATTTTAATTATGAAAACGTTTTATAGAAATAAATGTCTATTGAAGCATTTAAATGTCTGCTGAACAGATGTAATTAACAAATTGAATTAATTAGTTTTGTAATTACACAAAAAAATCAATAAATTGTTTAATTAAATTCAAAATGACTCAACTTACACAGGTTTTAAAGTTTGAGCTTTAATGCAAGTTGTTGTAATAAAATTTGATGAATGATTCAACATTTTTAAACTTTTCTTAGAAACATTTGAATTTTTCTACAAATTCATACTGCAGAATTATTCATTTGAAGCAATTTAAAATTCATTGCATAAAAAATCTTAATAATTTACTTTTTCTTATGAATTTTATTAACATAAAATGTTTCAAACGTTTGAATATTTTTCGTGAAAAACTCCAAGTTAGGACACTCGACAGTTTTTACAATTTTTTTACGATCTTTTGAGATTTTTCGAGTGTCCTTGCCTTGGGAAAATTTAATTTTTCAAAAATTAATTGATAGTTTAATGGCTCATTTCTAAATAGAGAATAATCATATTGAACTATAGACAACATCACTACAATTTACTCATTTTGAAGCATGATTGCTTATAAAACTAAACAACTTACAATTCTGACATTAAAAACATAATTTTTTTGCATATTTATTTCAAAAATTTCATTTATCAATCATCAAATTCCAATGAAAATCGATAAAAATAATTTTCTTCTCATTATTTAACTATGACATCAATAGCAGTAACATAGGAACGTTTATAAAAATAGAGAAAAAAATGTATGGCACCAATGAATTAAATTAGGAAGAAAATGTTGCAACCAGTGAGACAGAAAAAAGGAAAATGTCGTAATAAAGATCATTAAAATGGTCTCAAACGGAAATCAACAGAAAAAGTTCTGTTTCCACATTTCTAGGTCATTTCCTTTGTATTCTGTCCCAATTATAATTTAAATTTCTTAAAATAAATCTTGAGACTTAAAAAAATTTTAAATGATAAAATAAATGAAAAATTGTCAAAATGAAGCTTACAAATCATCGAAATAGCACATAGCAGCAACGTTGTCATGCGATGGCACGTTTTCGACATTAAAAAGCTAATTTATTGATTGTTTTGCTAATGCTCTTGTACTCACTTCATTCCATGGAACAGAGAGATGTTTAACATTCAATAAAAAATATTTCTATGTGAACGCGAACGGCAAATACATTTAATAATATTTCCCCTCTATCGTTCATCGTGCACGATTGCAAAATATGAAGCAAGAGAGAGAGAGAGTAGAGGAAGGAAGTATCGAGGGAGGTTCGCGCTCTTCATTTTTTAAATTAAATAAATATTTGAATAATAAATTGTAATAATTTAATATAAAAATGACGGCAATTGCGATAATGTGGATGTGTATTGTGTACTTATTATGCTTCCACAATGGATGATGTTGGCTGTTTTTTGTATGCTTATTATGATTATAGAAGAATATGAAAAATTTTTAATGTGAGTTAAAATTGAGCAATGTGAATAATAAATTTTTAATTAATTTTTTATTTGAATTTTAAAAATTAAATTAAAATATTTTTAATTAACCAAAATTTAGAAACTTTAAAAGATAAAAACTTAAAACTTATTTTTGAACACAACAATTTATTGTTTTCCAGCCTAAAAAATACTGATTGTGTAGTGAAAAATTCTAGCCCATCCTTGTTTCCACATTTTCATAACCAACATCATAAAAATTAATAAAAAATATTTCGCAAACAAAATAAAAAATCGAGCGGCAATCAAAATATTTCTTTTCTTTTGTTATTAAAAAGAAGCGAGCTGAGATTGAATGTGCGGCAATTACCATAATTTATTATTATTATTATTACAAATTTCGAAGATTTTTGCAGCCTATTATTATTATGATTTGTACAACATCAACATTAATATAAACATTATTTACGATTTATCATCTAAACATCACATTTTTGTGCTATTAAATGAGTTGAATTATGAAAAAAATTTGGTATTTAATTTAATGTTGATAAATTGTAAATACTAAAAAGAAATTTATTTTGAAAAATTTAATATTTCGGATTATTTTTTTAATCCTAGGATTAAATACTAAAGTCTGGATTAAAAACTGTAAAGGCAAGATTTAAATTAAAAGATTTGTCAAAATAAATCTTGGATTTAATATAAAAAAAACTATAAAATACACTGAAAGTTTATGAACTTCCTGCTGCTGATTTCTCAGTATTTAATGTCAATGTCAGCTACATAAGACTTGATTGATAGTAAAATTCATTGAAGTGAAATTTTCAAGAGCAATTGATAAAATTTTCTCTTTCTAAGCTATTTATCAAACATATGCATTATAAATGCAAATATATCACTTTATAGCTGCATTATTCAAAGTGCATAATTAGTCTGTATTAAACATTTGAACAATTTAGATCGACATTAAGCTTTCTAATCTAAAATTCTTCAGAATAATTGAAATTTGTGTTTTGTGGTGTTGAAAATTAAAATGAAATTTATTAGGTGAATTTTGGAATAAAATTTTAGAATTATGATAAAATTTTTAAAATATTTTTATTATTTTCAGTTCATTTCTGTGTTTTTCTTTCATTTTTATCAACACAAATGCAGAGATTGTAAAAATAACTTGCATTTTTGGCCTAGATGAATTTAAATTATTAAATTCCATTTATACTTGTGAACCTGACAGATTTCATAACAATGTGATTGATTCCAAAGTTGAACTGAATATTTCTGGCACTCATGTCAATTCAAAAATCAACAATGATGTTCTAGCATTTAAAATTGACATTCATCGCATGAAAGTTTTTCCATCGTCACTTGAAAAATTCTTTCCTAATCTTCGTGTTATTTACATCAATGATGGACCATTGGAGTTTATTAGGCAATTTGATTTAAAACCATTTCCAAATCTTCACACACTTGACTTGCATGAAAATCAAATTGAAATTATTGAAGCTGATTTATTTAAATTCAATCAAAGACTTGAAATAATTTGGTTGAGTGACAATAAAATTTTTGAAATTCATCCAAATGTATTTGATCATTTGATAATTTTGCATTATCTTTATCTTATGAATAATCCATGCATATCAAAAACTGCACGTGGAAATCGAACTGAAGTGAAAGAAATTATAAATTCTGTAAAACTTCGATGTGTTCATGGAAAGATGACAACAATTAAACCAGAATTTGAAGACAGTGAAGATGATGAAGACAGACAATTTCATGATTTGAGTGAAAGAATTAAAGAATTTGAGGAGGAGGATGAAGAATATAGTGAATGGGAACATCCAATCATGTACATTCATAAAGAACAAGAGAAACTGAAATCACGATATACTTTCATATTTTTCATGATGTTCACAACAATTTTTATTCTTACAATTGCATTAATTACAACTTGCATCATTTATCGAAGAGGAAATTCAAATAATTTTGGAACAGTAAGCATGCAAAGATTGATGACTTAAAAAATCTTTCTTTTTCTGAAAAAGGAAAAAAATTGTCTGTAAAATTTAATTTTAATTACAAAAATTTTTCATTATTTTTTTATAAAAATTTACTTTCATTTTATTATTTATATTTTTATTATCTCACAATTATAATATTTTTATATCTTATTTGTATATCTTAGCATATTTTTTATTATGATTTCTTTACATTAAAAATAAAATAAGAATATTTTATAGTTAATACTTTAGTACATTTTTGTGATATTTTTATTGTGACATTTATTGATATGACAACAGAGATATGGTAGAGAAATATTTTCTGATGAATTCATTCAAGGCTTGAAAACTCTTTGATTTTTTGATTCCTGTTTAATTTTTTTTTGATCCGAGTTTGATTATTTTGATCTTAATTTCAAAAAGAAAAGATCAAATTTTTAAATAATCAAAAACACGTTAAACTTGTTTTGTGTTTTCTTCTCGCTGGTTATAAAAAAGCAAACAGCAAGCTTGACGTAATTAGAAAACTCGGATAAAAAAGAATCAGATAGTAATCAAAAAATTATTGTTTGGATCAAAGAGTTTTCAGGCCTTGAATTCATCTTTTGAATTATCTTGTGTTTTTTTGTTTGTAATTTTATTATTTCCATTTATTTCTATTGACTTAAGACAAATTATCAAATTATTTTGGACTAAATGAAACAAAGGGAAATAAATCATGAAAATGACAACAGAGTAACCTAATGAAAATCAAAAATTTTATTTGAAAAAATCAAAGAAATTCTTTGTTAATTTGATTAAAATTTTGATAATTTGAAAGTGAACCTTAAAAAATTTAAAATCTTTAACAAATTCAAATATTTTTTTTCAATATTTGACATAAAAATGAGCAATTTCTTGCAAGTACATTTATTCATTGCCATTACGTCCCAATATTTGCAAAACTTGCACCAACAAACCAGTGAAAAACTAACACAAATATTAGAAGAAATTTATGAATAATTTTTACATATTTCTGCTCCTTACACATTTATATTTTATTATTGTATCGTCTTATTTAATTTCTTATTTCAATTTGATCAAATTTTTTGCTTCATTGTTCTTTTCTGTTGGAATAAATAAAAATAAGAATAATTTTTTTTTGAAAATGGTAAATTAAATAAAACTCACCAATTCACCTTTTCTTCTTCTTTTGTTCAATTTTTTGATGAAATCTTTTTTGATAATAAAAAAAAAGTTTGTTAAAAGTTCAATGGTTCAAATTAAAATTTTACTTACCATAACTTGTTGGTGGCATTGTGTAATCTTCATCAAATTCCACTTCTGATTTTACGAGATTTGCTAAATTTAGTTCGCATTCCTGTAAAATAATTAAAAGACATGAAAATCAAACACTTTAATTTTTATTTATGATTGATCACAAAAAAGGACTCACTTCAATATTGATGAAATCCCATTTGACTAAACTCGACTCACGACACACACTGATTGCTTCGGGCCAACATTGACAGCGTCTTTCTACAATTTCACAGCCAGGTTGAATTTCGATGCGTTCTTGACATCGCTGATGTTTTGATTTTTGTGATTTCATCTTGTCTTTTCTACTGCTGCTGCTGAATGTGTTGTTATTGATATTTGATGGAAGTTCTGAAAATTAACAAAAAGTGCCAAATAAAATATTTTATTAAATTTTAATGAATTTTAGTTATTTTTATTGAATTAATTTACTGATGTGCAATGAAAAATGCATGACGAAATTTGGCTTTGAAAATTTACATAGAAAAAAAATTCTGTTGAAGAAAAATTTCCACTAAGAAAAAATTTCCAACCGAAAAAAATCGTTCCATTGTATGAACATTTTCCAATTTTAAAACACTTGTTTCTTTCCATTGACGTGGGTACAAAACAGATATTAGATATTTACTTTGTCAATGATATTAATAAAACTCTTATACGTGTTTAATAAAAATTTATACATAAAATGCTGATTATCCTGTTCCTGAATTGATAAAGTAAAAAAACAACTTTATAAGAGAAATTCATTGATTGTAACATAATTTAATTTTTTGATGTGCATACTAAAAGTTTTTGAAAGTGGACAAATTAAATTTATTTATAATAAATTTTCAACAATATAATTTTCAATAATTTTCTTATGAATTAAAAAACTCATTTAAAAAAGTCATATAAGATACAAATTTTTATTCAGGATGCATTTTTATTATTTTATTTTTAAAGGAATTTTTATTCAAATTCAGTAAATCGTTTTACAAATTTTTAACATTGCAAAAAAGTTTAAATTTTTATTAAGCAGCAAAAGCCTAAAGCGAGAACTGCACAAGATTTTTAGTTTTAGTTGATGGACAAGTACAAGTTGATGGTGATCCAATAATACATGTCTTAAGAATACCACAAGCATTACAAGTTGATGGTGATGCCAACTGATGTTGTAGAAGATGTCGTAGTGGCTGTTGTGGATGTCGAAATTGTTTGTTGAACTTGATGTTGTAGGAGATGTAGTAGCCATTGTAGTAGAAGTTGTAGTAGATGCTGAAGTTGTAGTTACTACGGACGATGCTGTTGAAGCTGTGTAATAATATTAGCATTTACAGAAGACTAGAATCAGAAACACACGAGTACAATCAAAACCAGTATTGTTAGCGTAATATGTACCACTAATATCTGGGTAGTAAAAAGAACCAGAATAAATTAGACCCACGATGTGTATCCCTCAGTTAACTGGGTACGACCAAAATAAGTTTTAAAGAAACCACGTTGAACAAAAATTTTCCATTAACGCTATCAAAAGTTTTAGGATCAGTAATTGGAATCCACTTCAAATTAGGATTTTTCAACAAAATATGATGGTGTGTTTCATCATAAAAACATAAACAATATGCACCAGGTTCAAAGAAAAGAATTAGTCGTTAAAATCATAGCAGGATATGTATAATTTTCTCGAGTAATTCCTGTTCCAACATAAGCATCTCCATCAGCCCATTTTCCAGCTGAAAAGCCATCAGTTCTGGTTTTTAGGATCAGTTTTTGGATCATATTTTATAAGTGTTCCTGTAAAAATTTATTATAAAAAAGTTTAATTCCATTTTTGTTTTCATGATTACTCACACATGGTAATGGACTAGCTGTAGTTGTAGTTGTAGTAGTAGTGAAGTAGTAGTTGTTGGAGTTGTTGTTGTAGTTGGTTGTTGGAGTGGTTGTAGAAGTAGTTGTTGTAGTTGTAGTTGTACTTACACATCCTGCTGATGCTTGTTGTGCTTTCAATGCATCTAATTTTGCTTGCAATGCTACATTCTTGCTTGATTTATTTTCAAAATGTTTTGCATGTAAATTGACAATCAATTGCCAAACAAGAAACAAAGTTTTAATGGGAGTTTTAAGATTTGCCAAAGTTGCATTTGCTGATTGAAGTCTTGCTGCAGTTTGATTGACCAATAATTTTGCCACGACAATGAACTTTCAACAACTGCAATTTCTGCTGCCAAGTAACACAAGGAACCAAATTTATCAAGTTCACTTGTCTTTTATGACGAATTAAAGTCGGTACTGGCAATTTTTGCTCTTCAAGTTTAGCCAAATGGAAATTTTTCTCATTTTCATCGACTTTGAATGTTGCAAAAATTTTCTCAATTTCTTTTTTGCTTTCATCATCAATTGCTTTTGAATGCGAATTGATTGATTCAAAAATTTCTTCATGAATTTCATTGAGAGTTGAAAAAGTTGTCAGCATTTTCATAAAAAAGGACTTTGAATTGAAGCTAAATGCAGTAAATAAATTTAAAATATAAAATTTTCTTATCAAAAAAAATATTTAAAAAAAAACTACCATGAATATTAAAAAAAATTATAATAAAAGTCTTTTGTAAAAAATTAATTTAAATAATTGCTTAAATTCTAATAGGATGGATTGTAAATTCAATTACTAAATTATTTTTTGAGAGTAAAATTATTAAATTTTCTCTCACAATTTGAGCTTAATTTTACCTTTTCCAAGCCACATCATCAATAGAACTTTGAAGAACATTTTTATAACTTTTTTTGCTTCTTATCACTTTGAAAGTTTAAGATGAACTAAAAATTTGACACGCTGTGTCTCTGATTATTTAGTAATTCTCTTAAAAATTTCTCTTAAATTTTTTTCTCATATTTTATTAATAATGATTTGAGAGAGAAACATATGGTTTAATAATATTAAAGACGTCATATTATTCATGAAATATTACAAGTTTGACAATTTTAGTGTTTTATACATCAAGTAGGGTGAGAACTCTAACAAATAAAAACAAATTAAAAAAATTAAATTATATTATAAATTCATTTTATTTCTTCTATAGCATCAAAAAAAACTTTAAATCTCAATTTTTTTTTTAAAACAAAAGCAAAAAAAACTTTTCTAAAATTTAAATAGTTAATTCAAGTTAAATTTTTTATAATTAGTTTCTTAATGAACTCGAACGAATGCTTAAAAATTTAATTTAATTTTCTTCGCCTTTTTGCTCACTTTTGAATAAAAAAAATGATTTTTAAGGGTTCCATTTCAACGCTACTTTTGGCTGATAAAAAGCTTTTAAAAATGAAAGAAAAGAAGAAGAAAAGTTTCACAGCTGCTCGTTAATACCATCGAAATAATACTCAAGAGTTCTTGAAATTTCTTATTTTTTTCATGATGCACACTTAAAGTTGTTGAAAATTTATTAAGGGCCTAAAACACTGAATGAAATGAAAACCTAAATTTGGTGCTTTTATATTTCATTCATGAATGATTTTTAATGACGTTGGAAGTTTTTTATAGGAAAAAATTAAAAGTAAATGATGAAATTTTCTTAATTTTTT
>CM031382.1:11500997-11541211 GCA_018290095.1 Polypedilum vanderplanki
GAAGATTCTTTTTGAAATTAAGATCAAAATAACTCAAACTTCGGATCAAAAAAAAAATTAAACAGGAATCCAAAAAATCAAAGACGTTTTTCAAAAGCCTTGAATGAATTCATCAGAAAATATTTCTCTACCATATCTCTGTTGCATAGTAATAAATGTCACAATAAAATATCACAAAAATGTACTAAAGTATTAACTGATAAAATTATTCCTTATTTTATTTTTAATGCTAAAGAAATCATAATTAAAATAATATGGCTAGATATACAAAAAGATAATAAAAAATATTATAATTGGAGATAATAAAAATATAAATAATAAAATGAAAGTAAATTTTTAATAAAAAAATAATGAAAAATTTTGTAATTAAAAATAAATTTTACAGACAATTTTTTTTCCTTTTTCAGAAAAAAGAAAAGATTTTTTAAGTCAATCAATTTTTGCATGCTTACTGTTCCAAATTATTTGAATTTCCTCTTCGATAAATGATGCCAAGTTGTATTAAATGCAAATTGTAAGAATAGAAAATTGTTTGAACATCATGAAAAATTATGGAAAGTATATCGTGATTTCAGTTTCTCTTGTTCTTTATGAATGTACATGATTGGATGTTTCCCATTCACTATATTCTTCATCCTCCTCCTCAGAATTCTTTAATTCTTTTCACTCAAATCATGCAAATTGTCTGTCTTCATCATCTTCAACTGTCTTCAAATTCTTGGTTTAATTGTTGTCATCTTTCATGAACACAGTCGAAGTTTACAACGAATTTATAATTTTCTTTCAACTTCAATTCGATTTCCACGTGCAGTTTTTGATATGCATGGATTATTCATAGATAAAGATAAGCCAAATTATCAAATGATCAAATACATTTGGATGAATTTCAAAAATTTTATTGTCAACTCAAACCAAATTATTTCAAGTCTTTGATTGAAATTTAAATAAATCAGTTCAAATTTTCAATTTTGATTTCATGCCAGTCAAGTGTGTGAAGATTTGGAAAATGGTTTTTAAATCAAAATTGCCTAGATAAACTCCAATGGTCATCATTGATGTAAATACAACCGAAAGATTAGGAAAGAATTTTTCAGTGACGATGGAAAAACTTTCATCGCGATGAATGTCAATTTTAAATGCTAGACATCATTGTTGTTTTTGAATTCCATGTGAGCTGCCAGAAATATTAAGTTCAACTTTGGAATCGATCACATTATTATGAAATCTATTCAGGTTCACAAGTATAAGTAGAATTTTAATAATTTAACATCATCTAGGCCAAAAATGCAAATTATTTTACAATCTCTGCATTTGTGTTGATAAAAATGAAGAAAACCAGAAATGAACTGAAAATAATAAAATATTTTTTAAAAATTTTATCATAATTCTAAAATTTTATTCCAAAATTCACCTAATAAATTTTCATTTTTATTTTCAACACCACAAAAACAACAATTTTCAATAATTCTGATAAATTTTAGATTTAGAAAGCTTAATGGCAAATCTTAAGTGTTCAAATGTTCATAGACAGACCTAATTATGCCACTTATAAATAATGCAGCTATAAAGTAGATATATTTGCCATTTATATTCATATGTTGAAAATAGCTATAGAAAGAGAAAAATTTTATACAATTGCTCTTTGAAAATTTAATTTCAATGATATTTTATTATCAATCAAAGTCTTATGTAGCTTGACAATATGACATTAAATACTGAGAAATCAGAGCAGAGAAATTTCAATAACAGCTTTCAGTGTAATTTTATAGTTTTTTTATATTAAATCCAAGATTATTTGACAAAAATCTTTAATTTAATTCTTGCTTTACAGTTTTTAATTCCAGAACTTTAGTATTTAATCCTAGGAATTAAAAAAATAATCCGAAATATTAAATTTTCAAAATAAATTTCTTTTTAGTATTTACATTTCAACATTAAATTAAATACCAAATTTTTTTTCATAATTCAACTCATATTATAGCACAAAAATGTGATGTCTTAGATGATAAATCGTAAATAATGTTTATAATTAATGTGATGTTGTAACAAAATCATAATAATAATAGGCTGCAAAAAATTCTTCGAAATTTGTAATAATAATAATAATAAATTATTGGTAATGCCGCCATTCAATCTCAGCTCGCTTCTTTTTAATACAAAAGAAAAGAAAATATTTTTGACTTGCCGCTCGAATTTTTTATTTTGTTTGCGAAATATTTTTTATTAATTTTATGATGTTGGTATAGAAAATGTTGGAAACAAGGATGGGCTAGAATTTTTTCACTACACAATAGTATTTTTTAAGGCTGGAAAAACCAATAAATTGTTGTGTTCAAAAATAGTTTTTAAGTTTTTATCTTTTAAAGTTTCTTAATCTTTAAAAAATTTTTGGTTAATTAAAAATATTTTAATTTAATTTTTAAAATTCAAATAAAAAATTAAATTAAAAATTTATTATTCACATTGCTCAATTTAACTCACATTAAAATTTTTCATATTCTTCTATAATCAATAAAAAGCATACAAAAACAGCAAACATCATCCATTGTGGAAAGATAATAAGTACACAATACACATCCATCATTATCCAATTTGCCGTCATTTTTATATTAAATTATACAATTTTATTTATTCAAATATTTATTTAAATTTAAAAAATGAAGAGCGCGAAACCTCCCTCGAAACTTCCTCCTCTACTCTCTCTCTTGGCTTCAATATTTTGCAATCGTGCACGATGAACGATAGAGGGGAATATTATAAATGTATTTGCCGTCGCGTTCACATAGAAATATTTTTTATTGATTGTTAAGCATTCTCTGTTCCATGGAATGGATGTGAGACAAGAGCATAGCAAAACAATCAATAAATTAGCTTTTTAATGTCGAAAACGTGGCCAATCGCATGACAACGTTGCTGCTATGTGCTATTTCGATGATTTGTAATGCTTCATTTTGACAATTTTTCAATTTATTTTATCATTTAAATTTTTTTAAGTCTCAAGATTTATTTTAAGAAATTTAAATTATAATGGGACAGAATACAAAGGAAATGACCTAGAAATGTGGAAACAGAACTTTTTCTGTGATTTCCGCTTTGAAAACCATTTTTAATGATCTTTATTACGACATTTCCCTTTTTCTGTCTCGACTGGTTGCAAACTATTTTCTTCTAATTTAATTCATGGTGCCATACATTTTTTCTCTATTTTAATAAACGTTCTATGTTACTGCTATTGATGTCTAGTTTAAATAATGGAAGAAAATTATTTTTATCGATTTTTCATTGGAATTTGATGATTGATAATGAAATTTTTGGAATAAATATGGCAAAAAATTATTTTTTAAGTCAGGAATTGGTAATTGTTAGTTTATAAAGCAATCTGCTTTCAAATGAGTAAATTGTAGTGAATGTTGTCTATAGTTCAATATGATTATTCTCTATTTAGAATGACCATTAAACTATCAATTAATTTTGAAAAATTAATTTTCCAAGGCAAGGACACTCGAAAAATCTCAAAAGATCGTAAAAAAAATTGTAAAAAACCTGTCGAGTGTCCTAACTTGGGTTTTCACGAAAAAATATTCAAACGTTTGAAACATTTTATGTTAATAAAATTCATAAGAAAAAGTAAATTATTAAGATTTTATGCAATGAATTTTTAAATTGCTTCAAATGAATAATTCTGCAGTATGAATTTGTAGAAAAATTCAAATGTTTCTAAGAAAAGTTTAAAAATGTTGAATCATTCATCAAATTTTTTACAACAACTTGCATTAAAGCTCAAACTTAAAACCTGTGTAAGTTGAGTCATTTTGAATTTAATTAAACAATTTATTGGATTTTTTTGTGTAATTACAAAACTAATTAATTCAATTGTTAATTACATCTGTTCAGCAGACATTAAATGCTTCAATAGACATTTTTTTCTAATAAAACGTTTTCATAATTAAAATTTATGTTCATTTGAATCATTGAAAGTAAAAATTATTTAATATTTTGTTGTCAACAGAAACTTTGATAAACATCTTTTTAGTTTTTGTATTCATTAGAAATTCTTAATTACTATAAATTGATTAGCTACTTTAAATTCTTTTTTTTATTGTGATTTTTGATTGCAATCTTTGAATTTAAAATATTTCATCAAAAATGAAAGAAAAGAATCATCACGTAATAAAACACGTGCCATTCAAAACATAAAAACAAAAAACATAAATCATGGCTCAAAATTTCTCAATTAATTCCCGTCCAATAAAAAAAGAAAAATAAATAAGTTTTTTAAATTTCAATTGCGTCACTAAAAAGGTGACTTAAAACTAAGGTTGAAAAAATTATAGACACAATGACGAAAAAATTAGATTTTTCCAGGCCTGTGCACTTAAAAAGAGTAATAAAAAAAAGTATAAAAGAATTAAAAAAGTACATAAAAGTACAAAAAAAGTACGTAAAAGTACAAATAATTACTAAAAAGTACAAAAAAGACACAAAAAGTCACACAAAAGCAACGAGTGCAGAGGCCTGGAGATTTTTAATTTTCTCGCCTTTAGCATGAATATAATCTTATATTTCCATGATTCTTAACAATTTACACTGAAAATAAAATTAAATAATCTTTTTTTCTAGAATTTTATTTTCTATTGACTATGAAATTTTTTTGACTGGGAACTTTCATTTATTTGAATTTACCACTATCGTTTAAAACTACGCAAAAGAAATATGAATAATAAAAAATTATCAGACACAAAGAATCATCAATTATGTCATTGACATTCATTAATGTATATTCTCTGCTGTAGTGGAATTTCCAATGAAACTCTCTAAATATTGCGTCTTTTTATTCATGTATGTTGTTATTTACGTCTGCAACCTTAAAAATGACTCATTCATGTTTATTTATGTTTCATTGCGAAATTATTTTAAATTATTCAAAAATGATGAAATGTAAATGAATAAAGACTTGAGACAAATTTCAAAACAAGTTTCATTTACAGTTTAACCGTTGAAGTGAAAAGAGAACAAAAAAATCAAACATGAAATTAATAACCGCAGCAATAGCAGCATTTTTAATAAATTTATGTCAATTCATTTACAATAAATTGTGACTTTCACATTTCTACAAAATATTTGCACCAACTGAAGTTTATGAATGTCGTGTTACAAATTATTAGTCATAAATTCACCAAATCAAAATGTTGAAGCAATTATAGGCAATCATTTCATTAATATGACAAATAATGACGTCACTGGCATAAGAATTAAAGAAAAATCTTTAAAATTCATGCCGAAAAATCTTGATCAATTTTTCCCAATCTTAAAAGTGATTTTTATAAGTCGAAGTGTCTTTATGAAATTCATGAAACTGATTTGCGGTCATTCAAGAGTCTTGTAAATTTAGACTTGAGTTATAATGACATAAAAGTGATTGAGAGAAATCTCTTTAAATACAATGAAAAACTTGAAGTTTTAGTTTCTTAAAAACAACCCACTGCAGCACATTCACTTGAATGTCTTCGAACATTTGAGGAATCTCAAGTATTTGCTGTCAATGGATACTGGAATGGACAAGTTAGCAACAATTAAAACCGCTGTGAAATCATAGTGCATAATTTAAGAGAAAATTGTTATGATCGTGAAATTGCGGTTGAAAATTATGACAAATAAGTGAAATTTTAAGAATTAAAAATTAAATTTAAAGAAATTAAAATAAATTTAAAGGAAAGTGAAAGAAATTGAAAATTTCTAAAGAAAATTCAGAGAAAAATGTTGAAAATTTATCACAAAATTTGAATTTTATGAAGCAAAATTTAGAAAATTACAAATGGAAAAGGAAATTTCGGAAATTCACGCAATAAAGAGAGAAATGAAGTTGAAAAATTACATAAAAATGATGGCAATGGCATTGGAATTTCTTTCATTGCTCTATATTTACATCACTGACCTTACTCTATATGAAATTGCTCAAAGGCGAAAGCAGGAAACAAACACGCGACGAATATGACGCAATTGAGAGTCAAGAGAAATTCAATACAAATGCAATGCTGTGACCTTCATTCAAAGCCGCATGAGATGATGAAATTCAACTCAAGAGCTGGAATTTATTTTTTTTATTCTGCCGATGTTTTTATCGCGTGTTTCTCAATGACAAAAATGACGTTTAGAAAAAGTGATGATTTAAAATTTTATGAATTCTGAAATTTTATTTAATTTTAACTTAAAATAAAATAAAAAGATAAAACTTGTTAATAAAAAGAAATTTTACCATTTAAAAAATATTTGAATAAAGAAAATTAATTGAATAAAAAAATTTCTTAAAAATAAAATTATTTTTCAAATTTTTATTTTTTGAGAATTCAAAATATTTTTTCTAAAGTCTTAGAGTGTGAATTCTATCAAAAAAAAAACATCGAATTAAGGACAAAATGTCGATAATTTCATACAATAATTTTTTATTTTCAATGGTTATTTTATTGTCATCGTCTAAAGTTCTCATCCTTGAAAATTATATAATACCTAATAATACCCTTGAAAATATCAAATAAAAAAAATGTTTCGACTACTCGTGCTGAAATAATTCGATGCTTTAAATGATGCGATTTACAAAATTAATTCTAAATAAAAGAAAATTTGACACCTCTTTGATGAAAATAAAAGTCAATTTATCAATAATAAAAATGAATTTTAATGCTTAAATTTCAAAAAGATTTTCTATTAATTATATTTTAAATTACTTTTTTTGATGAGATTTTTCAATTTATGCTTCAATCATAGTTTTTAATTAAACTTTTTTCTGTTTTCTTTGGTCGTCATGTCGATTTAAATTAAAAAAATGACTGCTGTACAGAAATTACGAACACGCAGTTAAAAAATGATCTAAAGGTAAATTCTTTTTATATTTCTTGCATAAGGAAATTAACTCACAGTACTGATATTTTATAAAAAAATATTTTGAAGCATTATGGACTAAAGAGTGAGAAATTTTTATCAGAAAAATTCTCAAGCCTGAAAATATTAAATAATTTAAAAATTCAAGATTGGAAATTTTGATAATTTTCATAAAATAGGCATTGAAAAAATTCAGTTTTCCAGGTTACTTCATGTAAATTATTAAAAAATATCACAAATCTCTAAAGATTTGGAAATCAATCAAAGTATTCATCAAATTATCGAAAAAGTATCAAGATTTGTTTGGCATTTTTGATTAGTGTTTTCCAAGCGGGAATTTCTGTTACCGAAAAAGTTAATTCTCGGGAAATGAAAAAAACACTATTTTTGGTAAATCTTTTTTAAATTTTCATGAAATGGCCAAAAAACTGAATTTTTTCATTGCCTTTTTATGAAAATCGTCAAAGTTTCCACCTTGCATTAATAAAAATTGTTTTGTTTCAATCCAAATTTAGATGTCAAGTGTTAAAATCTGTTGATGTATATTTATAGGTATGAACAAAACTTACAATCAATAAATATTGTGTTATAAAAATTCTACTAAATTTTATTTATTTGTAGTTAAAATAAAACATGAAGCTTTATCAACTCATTTTATTTTCAATGAAAAATCTTTATTAATGATGAAAAATTGTTGTTATTGCAATATTTTTGTGACATGTTGTCATATGGATCTCAAACTTTTTTCAAGATTGTCAATTTAAATGTTTGTTCCGCAGAAACTGTTTTCTTTTTATTCTACTCTAAAAATAAGCAAGAAATTCTCTTCAGCAATTTTTTTGTCACAAAATTTCTTAATTAATTCCTAGAAACATTTTCTATCTTTTTTGTGTTTTTTCAAGCATTCAAATTAAACAATAAAGACAGCAATAACAGCGAAAATTTTCATTTTTCTTTTCAATTTCTACACAAAAAATTTATTTTTAGCAAAAAAATAGAATTGTCGAAAAATTTTAATGAATGAATCCACAATTTTTGAAAACAAAAGAATTTAAATTTTTTAAAATAACAAAAGTAGGCAGAAAAATGTAATGAACGAATACAGTTGAGCGTAATAGCAAACATTTTCATAAAAAAGAAGAAAAAATTTTTTTATGTTTGTTAAATTTGAATTTCTAAGATGAAAAATTTTCATTTTAATTAAAAGTTTGTTAGTAAAATAAAATTTTCAGTTATTTTTGGCACAATTGATAGAAAATAGTGCTTATTAAATTCTTTGAAAATAAATTTTAGAAAAAGAATTAAAGAAAACCTTTTTTTTTAAAAATTCATCCTTAAGGATTAAAGAGAACAAAAAAGTTCAATTTCAATTGAAATATTTTTATTTTTAACCTTCAATCCATATTTTTTTACAAAGCTTTCAAATTTTGACCCTAAAACACCCACTTTAATCATAAAATCCTTTATTTATCCTGCATTTTTAACACAAAAGCCATCCTAATAACTCGTGCTATACACACAAAAACCATCAGTAAGCTTCCCCTACTTATCATTTCAAGTGTCTTTCAATTTCCTTTTTTTTCACTCTATTTTAAATACAAAAAAAGCTGAGCTCTTCAAATGCTCACTTTTTATCGCATTTCTTACTCGCTAAACTAACTTGAAGAAGAGGGGATTTAAATGAAAAATAGAAGCAAACTGAGATGGAGAAAAAGAAAAAAAAAACTTTTTTCATGCATTTAAAATGAGATTCTATTTTTGGTAGAAAAAAAATAAGAGAGGCAAATTGAAAGGATTTTTATGTGAAGCGATTTTGGAATTTGGCAATTGATTGCAGTATACGATAAAGTAGAGATTGTTATTGGATTTATTGGGAAAAATGTAGATAGAAAATTGCGATTTTAGGTAAGAAATTGAGGATTTTCTTTACTTTATTGAGTTTGAATTGGGTGAGATTTGTGAAAAAGATAGAAAAATATTAATTTTTATTTTTATTTATTAAAATAATTCTTTTACATATTTTTGTGTTTTGGTACAACAAATCGAACTTTTGACTTGAACTTTTGATTTTTTAAATTTTATTGTAAAATTTTTGAATTTAAAATTTCTTACCGAAAAACTTTTATTTAAATTTTTGAAAATTTTTAAAAATTTGAGAAAAATTATAATTTTTTAGAATATTTTGAGAAATTTAGTAAATTTTTAAAAATTTAAAATAATTCAAAAATTTTAGAAAATTTCAAAAATTTTAAAAAATATTTAAAATTTATTGAAAACTTCAAAAATGTTTTAAAAATTTTTGAAGTTTTTTGAAAACTTAAAATTTAAATTTTTGATCAACATTTTTGTTTTTTTTAAAATTTCTCAATTTCGAATTTTTAACAATTTTCTTTCCTTTTTGAGATTTTTAAAAAATGTCATGAACTTTTTTATCAATTGTCAACAATTTTTCCTAACAATCTCTTGAAATTTTTCAACTGAAAACTTTTTCTTGCAATCATTTTCATAATCACAAAAATATTCATCAATACAAACATTATAATTTAACCAAATTTGTTTAATTTCCTTCAATTTCTCAAAATCAATTTGAATTTTTTTAATTTTATTTCCAAACAAAATCACATCTTGCAATTTTTGATTATTTTCAAATAAATTTGAATGCAGAACTTCAATTTCATTGCAGCATGCAAAAAATCCTTTGAGATTTTTTAAGTTTTTCAATAAATTTTCATTCAATTCCGTAATTTTATTGCTATCGAGTGATAAAAATTCCAAATCTTCCAAGTCATCAAAAATATTGTCAGGAAGTTTTTTAATTTCATTATCGCTGAGGACTAAAATTTTTAGATTTTTTAAAATTAAAAATTTTGATCTTTCAAGATATTTTAAATTTGATAATTGAATTGAAAATTCTTCAAGATTTGGAAATTTTTGTACAAAATCAGAAAAGTTAGGTAGAAATGGAACATTTGAATCGACAATTCCTATTGACACAACTTTTTCCAATGCTACTGATTTCTTTGATGAATTTTGGAAGATCAATTTTGAATTTCGTGCTGAAATTTCCAAGTTTCTAATTTCACAGTGATATGAAATGTTTCTGTAAAAATATTAAAATAAATTTTCAAAAAAATTTTAATTTTTAATTCTTACTTGTATTCAAAAAATTCACATTCAACTTCAAAAATTTCTTCACTTTCATCAGCATTAACAAAACTAAAAAAAACAAAACCAAAAAAGACAAGTTTAAATAAAATTTTCATTTTAAATTGCAAAATAATTTCAACAACTGCAAATTTTTGTCTTTTAAACTCTTCAACTTCACAAATGCAACTGTTTTATCATCATTGAATAAAGTCAAGAGTTGAAAAAAGCAAATAAAAGAAGAAGATGATGGGAAGCAAAACATGAACAAATTTCAACTTAAATATTGAAACAAAAATGAAAAAAAGACTTCAACTTAACATCACAATGCAATTGTTTGAACAGAAGAGTTCATTTTAAATAAAAAGGTGAAAAAAGATTTGAAGTAAAAAATTTGCTGTGATTTAATCAATTTTTGTTGTCTGAAAGTTTTTAAATGAACAAAAAAAATTATTTATGTTTGTAAATTTTGTTGCAATCCAGTGAGAAATTGAGTCCGAAATTTTCTAAAATTCTATTGTTTCGGATTTAAACTAGTCCGGCCGTTGGACTATTCGTCAATGATTTCTTAATTTACTATGAATTTTAATTAAATTAAATTAAATCTGAATGAATAAAAGACATTTTTGTGTAAGTCAACATGAAATTAACTTGACAAAAAATATGCAAACAAGTTCGAACCCTAGAAAAATGCAAACTGAAAATCAATTTTTTTAGATCCAGTGCTTAAACTGTCAATTACTCAAAAATTATCCCTTTGAAGGTATGAAATAAAAACAAAATTTCCATCTTTATTTATTTTAAATTTTTAAACAAAATGTTTTAATTATTCATTCATTCATTCAACAAATAGCAAACAAAAGAGCGCTAAATGGCACACGTCTGTTTGCTTTTAATTTTATTTAATCTTCTTTGAGTAGTTAAATTAAATGTCAACAATGGTGTGTTGCATAAACAAATAGGTGACAGATGTTTGTGTATTGTTGTGGTTGGAGTTCATTGAAGCTGCTTTAAAGTTGATTGTTTAGTTTATTTTTTTAAAGTTTTTTTTTGAAAATAAAATTTTTAATTTAAATCTAGAATTCTTAAATTTAAAGCTTTAAAATTGAAAAACAATTTTCTATTTATGTAACTTGAAACTGCAAATATAAAAATTAAACTGCTTTTGGTACTCATTTGTGTGCTGAATGCAACGTACGAGTAACATGAGAAGAAACAGCATGGTTAGAAGGTTTTGAGTTTAAATGAAGAAAAAAGTGAACTTTTATGTTCATTTGTAAAAAAGATGTGAAAAGTATTCAGTTACACAATGTGGTGATGAACAAAAAAATAAACATAGAAAAAATGAACAAAGAAAAAAGGACAAGGTTTGGAAGATAAAAAAGTTTTCTGTACTTCAGTGCTCTATAAACGAACAAAATGTTGTTTTTATTTTTCAATCCTTGAAAATATGCAAGAAAATTTAAAAAAACTTCACTTTTTATTGCAATAAAAAACTACAGCATCTGAAAGTGACAGTCACTGACTGCATTTCAATGTTATTTCATGTTCATTTAGTGGTTGAATGTGAGACACAAATATTTCTGTAATATTACAAAAAATAAACTCAAAATTAAGACAAACTTGTCAACTCAAATTGTTACATGTTAATGACAGTTCATGAACACATTTTACAGGATTTTCCACTTCGAAGCTTTAATTTCCGCAAAATAAATTGTGCATTGTCATGAGTACTAACGAGAGCAAAAACATCTCAATTATTCACTCGGTCGTGAAACTTTATTTTACAGACGAGTACACACACACATGCAGAATGCCAATCATCATCAACAATGGACGACAATGACATGAGTATCTCATACTGTCCTACATTTTGTCAATTAGTATAAAAAATCTTTTTTCTGCGGTTTTTCGAATGAAAATTTTGTTTAACAATTTTGTAAAAAAAATTAAAATTTTTCCAATTTTTCTACTCTTTAAAAAATTGAAATTTTGATAAAAAAAATTCTTACTTCAACTTAAAACAAGAAAAACTAAAATCAATTTATGCGAAACTAATTTCACTATTTACTAAAACACTTTATGTGATGTCCCTAGCAATTCAACTTTCACCCTCACTCAATAATCAACATCAAATATTTATTTTGCTTCTCTCGTTTTCTTCCAAAATGTTTGCACTTAATAGGAATTGTTGACATGCCAATAAAATACGAAAATACAATTTCATGGCGAGCAAGCAGAAACAATTTTTTTTCTGTCGTCCATGAACTCAACTTTTCACGTTAGAGATTACATGAAAGAAGGTCGTTCGAGTTGGAAATTAGAATAATTTTTCCTTACCGCAAGCGTGATGGACAAGAAAAAGAGAGGAAAAAGGAAAAAAAAGACACTGCTGAGTGGCTTATCTTTTTACTTTCCATCTTGACACATTTTTGGAACCCTTTCTAGAGCCTTTCGATTGTACTCGAAAAATAAGAGAGAAAATTTAATCTAGAGATCAGTCAAATGAGATGTGACAAGCTTTAGTGACACTTTTTTGTGGGTTATATAAATTGGGAAGTTTTTTTGGGAAAACTTTCACTATTGAATTTTTTTTAAGAGAAAATTTTTTATTTAAGAAAATTGAGAGTTGAAATTTGTAACTTGATTTAAAAATTAGACTTGATCTTTTACTTGACTTTACTTTTAAACTTGACTCAACTTTACTAATTACTTGAACTAAAAATTTACTTTTCCACCTAATTTTGATTATTAAAAGTCATAAATTAAATTAAATTTTTATCTTCATTTTTTGCATTTTATATTCTTATTTTGCACTATTGAAACAAATATATGAAGCTCAATATAATTAAATTATTTTTTGGGTTCAACACTTGACTCATGCATTCAAGTAGTATGCAAGTTGACATAATACAAAATGTCTCTATTCATTCAGGTGAAATTTTAATTTGATCAAAATATTTTGAATTTAAAAGCATTGACTTTCAAATAAGTTTGTATGAATTTTGACGAAATTTAATGAAATATCAACGAAATAGTGACATTTTTTGTGTAAGTCAATTTTCATATAAAAATACGTCAATTGCCGAATTCTAATTATTTATATGATATGAAATTTTAATAAAATTTTCTCAACCTTGAATTTATATAAAAAGATTAAGAACTATTCACCTTGAAATTTTGACCAATTGTCAATATTCACATTATATAAAATTTAGTTCAAAAAGTTTTTTCTTTCTTGTCTTTTATTTTTATTTTTATTACTTAATTTTAGTTTTCATTCAACCGTCAAACTAATCATTCTGATTTTTTGAAAATGGACAAAATTTTGCAATTTAATTTATCAATGAATAAAAATTCTTCAAATTATTTGTTTAAGAATTTTTCCTTTATTTTTCATATTCTTAATTTTTCACTTTATAGTGTGATGATATTTTTTGTTGTGTTTGATAAAAATGTAGAAATTCCATATAGAATAATTGGTGCCATTATAACACCAATAAATATTTATAACATCACAAAATTCATCGTCATTTTTATAAAACGAAAAGAAATTCATGAAATTATTCAGAAATTACCCATGAATTACTCAAAATTACAAGAGAAAAAATTTAAAATCAAAAAGCTACAAAATTCTGTCAAAATTCCATTCAAAGCTTTTGCATTTTTGGCATGCTTCACTCTAATTCGAATCACAATTTTCTTGGCTTTTTTCTCATCCACAAAGTCATTTTATTTGGATATAAAATTTCCATTTGACACAAGTAATTTTTTTATTTATTTAAGTTCACATTTTTGGATTGCTTGTACAGGCACAGCACTTAATGTGACATTAATGTTGAGTGAAATTTTTATTTATAATTTAATTGTTATGTTAATTGTGGAATTTCGACAATTAAGAGAAAATTTTTGTGAAATTGGAGAAAAGATTAAAAAACTGGTGAAAATTGAAAAAAAATTGAAAACTATAAATTGTGCTGATGAGACAAGTAAAATTTTAAACTGAAACATTGCAATTTTGAAATTTAATTTTTTGTTTTTATTCACAGAAATTCAACAAAAATTAGCAGAAATTAAAGAACTTCATTCTCAAATAAATTCATCAGTGGATCATTTTGCTGTTACTCATTCAAAACTTCTCAACATTCGTTTTGACATTCAAAATATTTTTTCTAAAATTTTCTTAGTAAATTTTTTGTCAACAAGTTTTATTGTTTGTTTTGGAGCTTTTGTCGCAATTAAAAGTTCAAGCATTGGCGATTCTATGACAAATTTGTTCTTAAGTGCTTGTCAAAGTTGGATGCTTTTTGTTCCATGTAAATTTAGTGAAATGGTCAAGAATGAAAATTTTTTGATTGCTAAAGCTGCATATTTTTGTGGTTGGGAAGAAATTGAAAGTATTGAAATTAAAAAGAAAATTTTGTTTATCATCATGAGAAGTCAAAAATCAGAAGCTTTTAGAAATTGGAAGTTTTCTGAAATTTCACTGGAACAATTTTTGAAGGTAGGAATTTGACAATTTTTCCAAAATTATTTAGAATTTTATAAAAACCTAGAGGATTGAAAAAAAGAAATTTAAAAGTTTACTGTTTTTTTTAATAAAAATTTTTACTATTGTTTTTTTTTCACAGTTTGCATCTGCTACATATTCATATTTTGCATTACTTAGACATATTAATGAAAAATTTCATAATTTTTAAGTTCTTTCTATTTCTAAAAAATCAAATTGTTGGAGTTAAGAAAAAACAAAAATTTGATAGCTTGTTTAAGATTCAAGTACCAAAATTATGTAATTTTAATTCATTTTATAAAACTTTAGTGTTCAACTTGAAATAAAAATGAAAAATACATGTCAATTGATGCTATGGTTTGAACTTGAGCACAGGCCTTCATGCGTTGGCTCGTATAAAATTTTTCTAACTCATTAAAATTTTGTTCAATTTACTTGAAACTTTGTAAATTTAATTTCGATTAAAATACAAAATGAAGAAAAATTTGAATAGAGTTCTGCACTTGCATGCATACTTGACTTTTATGTGCATAGTGACTTGACTAAATTCATGCAAGTTGATTTACAAAAAAATATTTCTAATTTTTTCATTTTTTATTTAATTCGGTCAAAATTTACAAATTTAAAAACCATTGGCTTTCATACAAATTTGCAGAGTTTTGAGTATAATACATAACAATTAAACGAAATAGAGAAAATTTTTGTAAGTCAACTTGCAAATAACTTTTATGAAGGCATGTGCTCAAGTTCGAACTATAATTGATACTAAAAATCAAAAGCATTAAGCAAAAAGAATTTTTTGAAAATTGACAAAAAACTAAAACCAAGAATTTAAGGAAAAAAAATTTTCTATGGTAATGAAAATTTTGTACCAAAAACTATTTGTTAAAAACCATTTTTAAAGCTATTAAAAAAATAAGACGAAAAAAGAAAATTGACCTAGGCACCAACAAGGTCATGCGTGAGAAACATAAAGCATGAAAATCTAATATAACATTTTTTTCCATTCTCACAGTGATTCTTGCTATTTCACTTTAGTCACGTTTAACAAATGAAATAGAGGAAATACAAATGTGCCGAGATAAAGTGGATGAAATTTCTTATTTTCTTTTCCAGGAAGGCCATAAAATGATGAGGAAATGAAAAAATTTTTCTTCACTCTCTTTTCACATTTTAGATATAAAAAAACATGTCAAGTGACACAACATCAATATTGATTAGATCAAATGAATTTCAAGTTCGAAAAGTTTCTGTCTAATCGATTTTAATCAATTTCAACATGAAAAACATATGAAATGGACCTTGAAGGCATGTTTACTTACACTAATGGACATTCTTTTCTTTTGTTCCTTATTCGACCTTTTTCTTTCTTATTCAATTGTTGCTAGAAGCTTTAAGACGAAAATGTAAAGCTTAAAGAAGCCCAAAAGTAATTTTTTCTTACTTCTTTCTCTTTCGTATGCTCAAATCTTTTCCTCTAATCAATATTTGTACGAGGATGAGCAAATTGAATTACGTGAAAGTATCACACACAGCTGAATTCGTTCATCTCATCTCTCAGCTTTTCCCTTCCTTCCTTCCTTTGATCCATATTTGCTTTTTACGCTTTTGTGACTTATAAATATATCGTTGACTGACTGTTATGGCATGGCTTGCTGTGTACAGAAGAAGTAGATGAATGAGAGGTGAACAAGAAAATAAGATGAATATGGGTTGCTTTAGTATATGGAAATCTTGACGGAAGTGTTCACATGTAAGTATGACAATCGTGACTTGATTATGAAGTAAGTGAGTTAGATAGTTTTTGAAAAATGGAAGTACTGAATAATTTTAATAATTTAAAAGTGAGCTTGAATTTTTTAAAAAAGAAAATATTTCTTAAAATTTACAGAATTTTTTAAGATTCAAAAAATAAAAGAATTTTTTGAAATTCAAGCTTAAATTTTTCATATTCTTCACTTTTATAAATGAAAATTTACTTTTTTCTTTATATAAAATCTTATCTAAAGCAGAGTTGGTAGCAGTCATGAATTAATAAATGACAGTTATTAAAAAAACCTAATTAGAATTTATTTTACTAACAGAATGTTCTTAATAGGAGCTTTTAAACAAACTGTCAATGAAATTTCTACAACTCATAAGTTTTCTTTATTTGAAAGCAACCAAAGACAGTCAGTTTATTTGACAACTCTGATCTAAACAGAAATTTCTTTTACTTTTCTTCTTTCTAAGAGCTTAACAAAAAGTGAAAAAGCTTGTCACATTTTTCTGTTTTTGTTTCATTATTTTTAAGAGGATTAAAAATCAAGAATTTTCAAGAAAAATTAAACTTTTCTGACTGTTTACAAAAATTTTTCAATTGCTGTCACATTAAGAAAAATTTCTTTATTGATTCTCAATTTAATTTAACTTTTTTCATCTTTTTTTAATTTAATCTAATCATTGTCAATATTGCATAAACAAAACAAAAAGGAAGAAATAAATGTCTGTTTTTAAGACAAGACAGCAAGCTGCAAATAACAAGCATAGCAACAAGAAGACAAGCAAAAAAGTAATCAAAAACAACTTGCAAACTTTCCCACCCTCATTTTTGCTCACCATCCACAAAAAAAAATTGTTTAATTGGAAAAGAAAAAGTTTTCACTCGCTTCTGTTTGTTTTTTTTTTTTTTTGCTGTAAATGACTTTTTTTTTATTGCTCGTGTTTTTACCTTCAGCATTATCCGTATTTTTCAATGCTAGTTGCTATTGCTACTTGAACTTGAATGAAATTGAAATTATTTCCTATTTTCTTGTGAAGTTTCTTTTAATGAACTTTTTTAATTTTATTTTTCTTAATTATTTTTCTTCTTTTTGGGATTAGATCAATGTTTAAAGTGTGAAGATTAAGTTGAAAATTGTTGACTTGACTTTAGTTTTGTTTGATGTGAAAAAAATCATAACTTGTAAATCAGCAACTGTTTGAAGTTTTTTAAAATGAAAAATTTAATTTTTTATTTGTTTACATAAAAACCAAATTATGGAAATGAAGTCGTTTGTTTACGAACCTTGAAAAAAAAACTTTCATATTAGAAATTAAAAATAAACTAAATTTTCCCAAGAAAACATTTTTGATTTGACAGTAACAAATTCATAAAATATTCAAATATCAGTGATTTTTCCCACGTGTTTTATGAGTTGTTTGTACAGAAAAAGTCAATGTCAAACTTTGACTCGATTCATTTTAAACACGCTTTTTTCACAAGAATTCCCAAATGCACAAATCGAGGCATTTTTTTCAACTTAAAGCTTGAAATGTAGAAAAAAATCAGAGCAAAGAAAACAAAAAATCATTACGATAACCTCAATGGAGTAAAATTGTAATTTTTCCTTATTTTTATATCTTAATTAAAATTCCAATCAGCAAATTCGTTTAATTACAAAAAACAGCACGAATGAATTGAAGGAAGAGGAAGAAAATCTCATTTTGTTATGTAACAAAAATGTTAGTGTAGTAAAATCAGGGAAAATAAAAAAAAATCTGCACGTTGGTGTTTGATTTTACAGCCAATTTTGCTGGTTTGTTGTGCGTAAATTTAAATAGAATTTTTAATGAAAAAAAAAATTTTTTTTTTAGGTTTTTTAAAATGTTTTGTGCATTAAAAATTGTTTATGAAAAATTTTATGATAAACTGACCAAACATTAAGCTTGATATCAAAAAGTTATTACATTTTCTGAAAATTATGCAACATCCTGGAGAGACAGACTGACCGTTAATTTTTGTAATTTAAATGGCGCGCGCACTTCATGTTTCTTATTTGAAAAATACGTTAAAAATTAATTGATGGATTTTTTAGCAAAGCACGTGAAATTTTGTTATGAACTCATTTGATTTTTTTTAATGAGCTTTAAATTGAGACTTCTAAAGTAATTTAATGACTTTCATGAAATTTTCTATTTCAAATTTTAGAGTGCGTTTAAAAATTTATAACTTTTCTGAACACAAAATAACGGTCACTTTTTTTGTTTGGCTTCTCAGGTACAACATGTAGGCATTAAATAATAAAATTTTGCCTTATCATAACTTCCAAGAAATTGTTTCAAAAATCTTCTACAATTTCCAAAAAATCGACATTTGATGATGAAGCAAATAAAAAATTGTAAACTGTAGGCCGTCTTGTTTGTTTGATATTAATCTCACTTCACTAGACTGCACAGATGTCAACATTTATTTTTCACTTGAAAATTTTCTCTCTTTTCACCTATTTCATGTTGTTTATTTTCAAAATGGATGATGCATATAAAAAGAGATACAGAAGTGGAAAATGCAAATATTCAGTTTCAATCAGACTTCGTCGAATTGCAATTTTTCGAGTGATGTTGAAAAATGTGAATAAATAAAGGAAAATTAAGTTGACACAGATGCTGAACTTCCTTTTCGTTTCATGTTCGTGCTGATGTGGTCTTTTTGGTGAATGAAATCTTCTACGACATGCTGGCGATGCTTTTTCCACTTTGATTGAGTCAATATTTAAAGTTGACATCAAAGATAGATGAAAAAAAATGAAATTTCATTGAATAAAGAGAGAATTTTGCTAGAGAAGAATCAATTCAGTCTTGGGACATAAAAACATCAGCAAAAAAACTATAAATTGCTAGTAAACTTAAGAAAATTTTAAAAAATTTGTGAAATTTTTAAATTTAAAAAATTATTGAAAAAGCTTTCAAAAGCTTTTAAAGAGCTTTTTTGAAGCTTTCATAAAATTTTTTAATCATTGAATTTGAAAATTTAAAAATTTTGACAAAATTTCATATTTTTTTCTGAAAGTATTTCAAATACTCCAATGAAAATTCAAAATTCATGACTCTACTTGAACAATTCAAAAGTTAAAAGCAAACATTTCCAAAAAACCTACACAAGCTGCTTCATGTTTATTCATTAATTTTTAACAACACAATTCTAACTCAAAAAGCGGAAATTGAAAGCTCTAAAAATAATTTCATTTCAAACGTTTGATATTTTTGAAAAAAATTCAGTTTAAATTTTGATGCGTGTTCCAATTTATTAGAATGCAATGATGTGTATCATTATAAAAATGATTGATTTATATTGAAACGTTTCCCTCTCAATTTTCTATGGAAAGAGAAATTTTAGCTCATTTTCATAATTTAATTTTCTTCATCATCATCCATGGATTGCCTTTAGTCACTCGTTGTCATCATATTGTGATTGAATGTGATTTACATTTCAGCATCATTTGATCACTTTCTCGTGCTTGCTTTAAGCCTCTAATTTCAATTACACAATTTTTCACATTCTACGCTTTTCTCCCTCGTTCTTTTAAAGTTCACTGTCATAGCTTAAGAGCGATGAGCGATGAAAATCTATTGCCATTACAATGAAGGTTATTTGTTATTAGACAATTTTATACTAAAAATGCTTAGCAAGCTTTTAACTTGGGATTTTCTGGATTTGGTTTTTTTAAATAAAAAAATTCTGTCAATGAATCTTGGAAATTTATATGAAAGCCAAGTTTGCAAATTTTATACCAAATTAAATGAATTTTGAAATTTTTTATAAATCAACTTGTATAAATATAGTCAAGTATAACAGTCAAGTGTGCATGCAAGTGCCAAATTCTAGTTTAAAATCATGTAAAAAATTTAGTCATATTCTTTATTTTTTTAAAAATTCAAGAGTCTAGCAAAAGTCTTAGCAAATAGCTATGAAAATTTATAGACAATTTCTTAGAAAATTCTTTAGAATTCAACAAATAACTGCCATTTGAAAGCCAAATGCAAGATTTTTCTTTTCAGAATTCTGTCAGCTTAATTTTCAATTTGTATGTCAAATGTTTTTTCCAGTTAACTTGACCTAAATCTTTTGTGACTTCTCAGCATATTTTGACTTATTTTGTCATGCTTTTCTTGCTATCAAGGACAAAAAAGTTTCGAAAAAATGACTGGTAATCTGTCTTTAAATAAGCAGCATACGACACGAGAGTGAAATTTAAGAAGATGAGCGACATTGAATTTATTTTCTTTCCATTTTCTTCATTCACTGTGCAGAGGAAGCTAAAAAGACTTTCCGCCTTCGTTTCAAGTAAATTTATTATCGTTCATTTTCTCACTTCTTGATGGCTTTCTGTTGGGCTGCTGTGCGAGCTTTATTGTATGTGAATTTATTGAGAGATGATGCTTGCGTATAGGAAATTGAAACGGCATTAAATTTGTTGTTGAGAAAAATTAAGTTTCGGCACTTTCATGCATACTTGACTTGTATACTTGATTAAATGCATGCAAGTTGACCTAAATAAAATTTCTCTAGTTCATTCAAATTTTAAGTAATTTGATTGAAATTTTGGCAAACTTAAAAATAAATGACTTTTATACAAATTTACAAAGTTTCTAACAAAATTAAATATATTTAAATGAATTAGATACATTTTTTAAAAGTCAACTTGCATGCATTTAGTCAAGTCACTATGCGAATAAAAGTCAAGTATTCATGCAAGTGCTAAACCCAAAATTTTGTTTTATTTGAAATTTTATTTTCTAAACATTTTTTTTTTGAGTCAAAAATTATTTCTAAGAAATCATCAAGAAAAAAGATATGAATTTTTCCTCATGTTTTACCTTATTTGGCAATTGTTTTTATCTCAGTAGGCAAAATGATTTTTTTTGCTTATGTGGCTTCAATTGAATTAAAAGATAAACAATTCATAATTTATTAACTTTTATACAACCGAATTCGTTGTATGAAAAAATTTCTATTAAAAATTTTAAAAATAACTGAAGAAATTTATCAAATGTCTTTAAAATTGTTTTTATGTTTAATGACAAGAATTTTAAACTTTTTTTTCTTGATAAAAATTATAAAAGCTAAACACAGTAATATCTCTAAAAAACTCCATAAATGTCATTCAACATATGAAAAATTCAATTATCCTTATTAAGATTTTCATAAAAAAAATAAATTTCTTGCGAAAAAAAAATTTCAATTTTTTTCAGTCAATTTTTCTTAGGAAAAAAACACAACTCAGCATTTTCAAGTTAATAACAAGAGAGAGATAAAAATGAATGTTGATGGAAACGGCGAAACATCTTTCAACAATTTTCAATTTTCTGCTTCTTTTCCTTTTTCTCTCCAACATCAGAATGTATTTTTTATTTCCTCGTTGGATGCGAACGAAAAGCAAGAGATATGATAGATTGCTGTTGAGAGCGGAAATGAAATAATGGAACATTGCTCATGATAGTTTTCCCTAGAGCGAATAGAAAATTAGCTGAAAACCAACCACGGCCCTGGCTAATTCCTTTTCCCGACATTCAACATAAAAAAATGTTACGCGAGAGTGAATTTTTTTTCATCCTTGTCAGCCTGAAGGAATTTTTTCTTCTCTTTCTTGCTTTTTTTAGTCATTTTTCACATTTTCTCTTCCTATCACGCCTGTCAATTATTCTTTCTCGCATTTCACGCGAAATGAAGAAAAATCCTAAAATTTTCAAGCTAAAATTGAAAAAAAAAGAGCTCAAAGATCGGAAGCGTGAAAGCTCAAAAAATTAGAAGAAAATTGAGTTAATTTCTGACACTAATTGACAGTCAACTTTGAGGATTATTTGCTTATGTGTTGTTAGTTAATTTACCGCATCATGTCAAGAAATTAAACCGAGAAAGAAAACCAAACTTGAGTACATGAAACAGATGTCAGAAAAGGCTTTTGTTTGTGTTTTGATGGAAGGATAAATTTTTCATGTGTTGCGTGGGTTTCAAAATTTTCAGCTGTTGTGATGGTTTATAAAAAAATGAAGCTTTTTTGTCTGAGGTTGTTGAAGTTTTAGAAGTGAAATTTGATTTTTTCCATAACATTTTAAAAGTCAAAAATTATTAAATTTAATTCAAAATTTCAGTTTTTTTAACTGTAGAAATAAAAAATACTAATTTGTCGTAAAAATCAGAAATGTCAAAAAATTAATAACAGTTTTGACACAATGAACAAAAATTCTCAAAATGCTTATAATTTCATGCCTTTGGTGTGACAACAAAAAGTTTTTATTTTCAAAATTTTATCAATTTTTAAAACACCAAAGACGTAAACAAAAACATTTTTCAATCAATCATCGCAGATATTTTTTGACCTTCTACATCAGAATTTGTAAAACTTTTTAAATGAGAAAGTGCTCAGTCATTATTTCATGAAGATGAAATTAAGACTGTTGTAAAATTTGATACTAAAGTTGGATCGTGCGATTTAAATGTGCGTTGGCAGTTAAGACTAATGCTGACCCTTTGTTAAGATCTCTTGCCGAAAATAAATAAAATAGAGACTAATGGAATGTTTTATGCTTGTGCCTTCGTAGAAATGAGGATGATCTTGAAAATGGTCTGAAGAACTCATGAATTTAGAATGTCATGGGTTGAACGAGAATTTTTATGTTTTTATAATGAAAATTGAGGAAGAAAAATTAAATTATTGCATGTAAAAATTTGTATTGAGTTGTGTCCAAAAGCGAAGAAAAATTCACGCTACTCGAAAGTAAACAATTTTTTAATTCAATTACTAACTCTGCTATTGACCAAGAAAATTTTAATTTTCGGTTTTTAAATTAAAATATTGATTTTTGTAATGAATATATTACTATTTTTGTCCAGAGTTATTCACGTAGCTCAAAAATTTCAAAAAAATACAATAAAACGCGAAAAAGCTCAAATAAGTGCTAAAAAGCTAAAAAAAAGTGATGTACAAGAGAAGAGCGTAGAAAAGCGTTAAAGGCACATGAAAAACGCTACGTGAACAACCCTGGAAATTTTAAAATTTATTTTCTTCTAAAAAATATTCAATTATAATTTAACGGTTTTTTTTAATTTAAATTTTCAATTTGCATTTGGCATTGATCTAAAAATATAAAAATTAATGCAAAACTTTTATTTTCGTATTATAAATAGAATGGAAACTGCAGCAGTCGTTCAGCAGTTTTCCAACTCTGAATTCTTTCACTTTCTGAGATTTTGCAATTAATAATTAAAAGTACACAAAAATAGCATTGAAAAATCTGTTAAAGAAAAAAAGGCTAAAAAATCTCAAAAGAATTTTTTCATCCTTTTCCCTAAAAAAGATTTCAAGCCATTAAAAATTAATCAAAATTCACTTTGCTTTAACGCCACCGCATCATACTAAAGAGGCAGAAAAAATTTCTTTCTTTTACTAGAGATTAAATTAGGCTCATCATCATTACCGTTTTTTATTTTCCCCTCTAAGAAAATTAAGTAATGAATTTTCAAGACAATTTTCAAGGCAACTTTTAATGAGTTATGAAATAAAATTAACTTAGAAAACCACAAAATTGATTTTTGGCTTGGTTGTTGCCTTGTCAAATTATTTAGTCATGAAATTGACATCAAACACAATAATCTTTTAAATGATCTACCACAAAATTATTTTATATATCATAAATAATCTCACAAAAACCGCATTTCATATAACAATGCTGCACAAACATTATGCTGATTGAATGCGGCAAACAATAATCGACTGATGAAAAGGAAATCCATCATATCACAAAACCATTAGTTTTTGAATGCACATGAATAATTTTAAATTTACCAATACAATTTAATGTAATTTTCATTAACATCTGGTTTTGATTTTTATTTCATTAATTTTTTTTGGTTGTGGCTTTTCAAAAATTAAATAATTAAAAATATTTTGGATGCTACATAATACATTATATTCCGCAAAGGGAGGATTTGTAACTGCATTATGCAAAATTTATGTAAAAAAATTGTTTAGCATGCAATGAATATGGAAACTAATTTATTTTTTACAAAACTTCCAAACAACTCCTAGCGGTAAATTTAAATTTCAACAGCCTTTTCTCATAAATTGATGCAATTTGTGTATGAAAAAATTCCAGCTTTCAATTTTGGATAATTCACTGTGCCTTTATTGGATTGAATGAGTATTATTTTCAGTCATGCTTGCAATCTTTTGAATTCTTGTTGCTAAGAGCTTTCATGCTCTAAAAATTTGATTCTTTATGCAATTAGCGATAAATTTTTTTTGTAAATGTCAGCCCGTAAATGTCAGTAAACTTGAAACTAACGAGATAGAAAATTTTAATTGGTCTGATGATGAAATTTATAATAATGGTATTGAAATTTGACGCTATTTGATTTAATTGGTAAAGAAATTATGGAACAAGAAATAAATTTTTGTTTGCTGCTATTATACAGTCTTTTCTGAGCTACTCCTTTTCTATGTAAATTTTCAAATTGACTTTTCTCTTTGAACTTTAAAATTTACTTTCATTTGTGTTTGGATTTATATGCATACTTGACTAAATTAATTCAAGTTGACTTACACAAAATCCTCTCTGAATTATTCAAATTTTTTTTTAATTTCGTTAAAACTTGGCAAATTTGCATAAAAATCTATGTTTCTTAAGTTTGCAAAGTTTTGACTAAATTAAATAAAAACTGATTGAATTAGAGATATTTTTTGTTCTAAGTCAACTTGCATGGATTTAGTCAAGTCACAAGTCAAGTATACATTCAAGTGCCAAAATCTAACTAAAACAGACTAATCATTGAAATTCAAAAATTTACTGTGAAACTATCAAAATTTATTCATTAATTTGATAGACTTTTTGATTGAATTCTCACCCTTTGGTTAAAAGTAAAAAATTTTCTAACTTGAAAAACTTTTTAATGATCTAAATCAAAATTCAAAGTAAAACTTTATGCAACTACATTAAAACTTTTCAATTTTTTTTATTCTTTACATTTTCATCAATTTAAACTTTTTTATGAACTCAATAAAAAACATGCTTCATTTTTTTCTCATCCATTGAAAAACTGCAAGTAAGCCGCAAAATAAAATTCAAAGAGTGAAAAAAAAAAATCAATTTCATTCTTGTACATGGTACTTGATAAATTTGACGATAGCTTATGAATTTTATATTTTTTCAGTGAAAAATGAAATGCAATGATGTTTGAATTTCTTCAGAATTTAAAATGATTTTTTAAAGACTTGTTCCCAACCCTTTTTTTTTAAAAAAAAATATTTCTCACCTCTATAATAAATTATAAGAAAATTTATTTCATCTTCATTTTTTTATATTTATGATTGGAATGGAATGTGCGTCATGAGAATTTATTGCAATCGAGAAATTTATGCTGTAGCATATTTTGATGATAACAAATATGAATGTGAAATGTACATGCTATGGCAAAATGTGAGTTTACGAACATAACATATGAACGAATGAATTCAATTGTGGGAAAGATGTCGAAAGAAGAGTTGCGATATGCGTGCTTACATGAAGTAAATTGTTTTATGTAAAAATTGGCTGAAGATGCGAAATTTATTGCTGTTTTTCGTGGTGAATTTATGATCAGTTTTTCTTATTGAATTTGAAAATTTAAAGCCTTTTTTATTTTAAATCTTAAAAGTCAACAATTTTTTTAATTCAGAAAATAAACAAAATAAAATTGCCATAAAAAATATTTATAAAAAGTTGGAAGAGGAAAAAATTAATTAAATGAATATTGATATTTACAAAGCCATAGAAAAAAAATGCTAACAAACAAGAATAGAAAACAGCTGCTGTTGTGAACAGGTATTTTTTTTATAATATTAATATTTTTTGCTCATATGACAGCTGAATAGCGGTTGACGAAGCGTTGAAGAATGCTTTTATTATGAATTCTAACATGTTGTCATTTTTTCTCTTAAAAAGCATTTTTTAGCTTTTTTGTGATGATTTTTAATAAACTGCATTTTTTCTCTTTCTTTTATGCAAAAAAATTCAATTTTAGAAAAGAATTGGCTTTCAGTGTGTGCATACTGGTAAAAGCTGATTACGATTACCATATTCTTTAGATATAAGGATTGATCCTTGTATTTGAATTGACCAAAAATGAAAATTTCTCTAGAAATTAGATTTTTCTTCAAATAAAAGAACGTTTAAGCATCATTTTTGAAAAAAAAAATCGTTAAAAAATGTCTATTTTTCTTTTTAATTTTAAAAATGTAACAGATATTTTTGAATAATTTTAGGACGTTTTAAATTTTTCGAAATTTTCAAAATTTTATGTTTTGATTCGAATATAAGAAACAGTCGAGGGAAAACTACAGTCAGATTTGCAATCATCGGCAAGTCGGAAAATGTTGTGGTGACAGTCGAATAATAATCCGTCAATATCAGTAACTGATAGCCTTTACAAGCAATCGACTTTAGAGCCAAGATAGACAACAAAATGATGCCAACTTTGGTAGCTTAAGAAAAAAATTTCCTAAGTTTATTTCAAATTTGGCTAGCAGCCGAGTTGCCGATATTGGCTGCTTTTTTCTGTCGGTAGCCAAAAGCAGCGTGCCAACTCTGTTTTATTTTCACTGTCAAATTTTTTTTTGATAAATCAATAAAGTTTCAGACAAGTCTTTTTCCTAAAATATTTAATATCCACTATCAATTTTCAAATGGATTATCAATGTAATAATTTTCTACCTTCAATGTAAAAAAATATTTTATTTTTAGCGCACCACATACACATGCTCTCTATCTTTTTATTTAACTGTATTCTGTCAGATTCAAAAAAAAAAATAGCTTGAGTAGATAGATGAGGGATAATAGAAGTATTGAGCAATGCAATGCACTGCATAGTATGATATATGCTTGACTCATGTAAGCTACAGCAGATGCTGCTCATACGGAAAGAGGATAATTTATAGTCAAACAATGCTTCAAGTAAGCTTTTTTCATGCAAAAATTTTACACAACGTTGTTTGTTGCTGCACATCATTTGACACAAACTCAATATTTACCAAAAAACATATTTTCCTTACATGACCGAACATGGTCCATTTGTGTTTGGCTAAAATGTAATAAAAATTCACAGAAAAAAGAATTTTTAAAATGCTTGCATGAGTTGTAGAGCGTGTTGATGCAAAAATGCAATTTTGAACGAATTTTAATGGAATTTTCTGGTTTAATTCTGTGACATTTTCACAAAATTGATTTACAATGATTGCATTTTAAATATTTTTTATCAACTTCAAATATTTAAACAATTTAACGGAACAATCACGATGAAAAAATGTGCAATTTTAGCTCAACAGTGAAACCCACATAAAAACTTTTCTTCATCACTGCACGTGTCAATTGTACAAAAATAAATAACTGTGGCATTCACAAATCATTTTTATTTCCGTAAAATTTTGTTTAAATATAAAACATGAAGAAATTTACCAAGAATTTGACTGATATTGCGTTTTAACAAATAAAAGTTTTACTTTTATAAAAAAAAACATTTTTCTTTTTTTAAATCAATTATTTAATCTTTTTCTAGAGTTCACAACTTGCATGCATACTTGACATAGTGACTTGACTAAATACATGCAAGTTGACTTACAAAAAATGTCACTAAATTAAAGAAAATTTTATTTGATTTCTTCAAAATTATGCAAAATTAAGAATCTTTAACTTTTATACAAATTTGCAAAATTTTAACGAAATCGAATAAAATTTGAATGAAATAGAGAAATTTTTTTAAGTCAACTTGCATGCATTTAGTCAAGTCACTAGTCAAGTATGAATGAAAGTTCCCAACCCTAATTTTTTTCACAGTGTCATTCAATCAATTTCTGAAAATTAAATTGAAATTGAATCAAATCGACATTTTCATTTTCCTACTTCTAAGAAGATTACTTCAATTGCCTTTTTTTCTTTTGTCTAGAACTTTTCTCTATAAACTTAATGAAATTCACATTAAGATGCGAAAATGAAGAAAAAGAAAAAGTCGAAAGAGATAAATAAGAAACGTTGTAAGTGAGCTTCCATCTACATGGTATCAAAAAGCCATTAACTAAATTCACTTTTCAAAGTCTGTGCGCAACACCACAAAGATAATCTTCAATGGCATGAGAAGGTTAAATGAAAATTTTTAGGAAAACTGCGAAGAAAATGTTTTAATTTCATCGAGACATGTGTGGCTTGTGACAGTTGCATAAATTATTTTAATCATTATTATTAATTGAATTATGGTTTAAAATAATGATCATTTTATGTGTAGAAAACTAAAGTAATTTTGATTATTTTTTAAAATATTTTCTTTAAAAAAAAATAACAGTTAAAAATTCAAATTCAAATTTTACGTTAATAGTTTATGAAAAAATTTTCCAATTAATTTTACATAACCAAAAAAAAAAAAAATTTTCCATCCACTCAATCATCTTTTATTCTCATCTTTAAAAAAGGTCCCACAACACCATCACAGATGCAAATGACATCTCGCTTTCAAATCTTTTTTACCATTCAGATTCATTTACTCCCCATTGACTGTCACTGTGAAATCAAATTGACGAGAACCAAAAATCAAAAGTAAAAGAAAAATTTCAATTTTCGTACTCATAAAAAAAAAGAAGGAAAAAATCTTTGCTTTTCACATTCATCACTTGATATTGCACAAACAGCCGTGAATCATCTTCCTTGAAAAGAGAAGAAGAAAAAAATCACTCAAGACTGAAAATCCTCATTGAAATTCACCCGAGAGAGAGAGAAGAAAATCGATTACACGACATCGCTTCAACTGATATCATTCATTTTATTCATAATGTCAATAACTCAATAACAAGCTGAGGGGACTCATGAATGATGATTACCACCTCCATTCTATGCGTGTAAGCTCCATGAATTTATTCATAACAACAATTATATGGTATGGGATGAAGGAAAAAATCCTCTTTCACGGTTTCAATGTATTGACAATAAATCATATAGTTAAGGACTCTTACACATATGGAAGTAGTAGAAAAATATCTCGCGCAAATTTTGTTGTTGCTTGCTTGATTTCTTATCGTTTACAGCATACCACACACGTGTGCCTTCAAGCGTTCTTTCTGCTTTGACGACGTGTGAGAATTTTTTTTTCTTTGCTTCTTATCATGGCAGGAAATTTTCTGTCGCGAAATAAGAAAGCAAATTTTGAAGGTATTTTTTTTCTTTATTGAAATTCCTAAAAATGTGTGTGAAAAAAAAGTGAAAGATTTATTTTTTTATTTATGGCTTAGTAAAAGAGGTCTGCTGATTGAATGCAAAAATTGTACCATAAATAAATTGAAAATACGAGCACAAAAGAAGTGTAAAGTCAAATGGAATGTTCAGCATGTCAATAGACTTATTTGTTAAAGGTATTTTTTTGTATATGCGTGAATGTGTTGGATCAAATAGGCTTTTAGTGATTGTGATGAATTGTTTGCTATTGTCAAGTAGAAATTTGATGAAAATGAAACTTGAAATTCTTTCAAAAACGCTCAAATCAAAAAGTGAAAAATTTAAATTTTTGATGGTTTTTTTAAAGGTGAAATCCACTGATTCTTCTAGAGAAATTTTTCTTTTTTTACATAGTTTTGTCATATTTTTTCTTCTTATTTGTTTGGTATCAAATTTTAATTATCTAAAAAATTACTGTGATGATCAAGGAAGAAAGTTTCGTTTTATATCGAATATAATTTGATACTTTATTACTATAATAAATTATTTTTCTATGAATCTTTGATTTTTTTGTTTCCTTCAATTTTGGAATTTTTTGGTTCATCAGAATAAAGAAATAAAAATACGCATAATTTTGGACCCTAGAAAATTCTAGTGAAAAAACTTTTGTTACTAAGTGTATAAGAAGCTTATTGTCCTTTAATGTGGTGTATAAAAAATCAATATTGACACGTTTTCTTTGTGTTTCAATAAATTTTTCTTATCTTAGGGCATAACCAGTTTGATTTCAATTTTTAGTAAAATTTAAAGGGTTTGAATGCTATGAAATCAACAAAAATTTCATAAAATTAAAAAAAAAACTTTTTGAGTTATCTACTGTTTATTTGTCAAAAGAAGATTTTTATATTAATCAAACACATTTTCGACTGTTTTTTAAATAAATTATAAATGTCAAATCCACAGACTTTTTTTTCAAAATTTTTAACAAAACACATCAAAAAATTTCCTTTAAAGAAATCAATTTGTCAAATTTTTATCAACACATATAAAACGAAAATCAATGATTCAATAAATTATCAATTGTCATCTCCAATAAGAACAAGAAAAGAGAAAAAAAACTTTTTAAAACTCCATAAGGTACAATAAAGCTGAAGTGGAAAAAATTCAATAAAAAATCAGGAAATAAATTCAATTGTGAGAACCGCAAAAATCCCCACTTGAAAAGTTTTTTTTGTTCTTGTCGTTGGTTTGAACGGAAGAGACACAAAGAAGGAAAAAAAAGTTGTAAGACAAAAAAAAAAAAAAAGAGCAGCAGCAACAGAAGTTTGACTTAGACAACAAAAAAAAATTGTCAGACAATTGTAATTTCTTCTTTGTGCCAAATTAGTGAATGACAAAAAACTTTTTTATTAAAAAAAATCTTTGATTTAGAAAAAAATTTTTTTAATGAGCATAAAATATGAAACTTTTTAGTTCAACACACCACAATGGTAGTAAAATGAAAATAAAATTGTGATGTACAACATATGTTACAACATAACAACTAAAGTAGAAAACCTTCTTAACTCAATTCCCTTAATAGTTTCTACTATCGTTCGCTCTTTTATTCCACTTCTTATTTTACTATGGTTTATGTATGAACATTTTCATTTTCCGTTTTATATGTATAATGTCTTGTATTTTTCTTCTGTAATGGTTAGTGGGTGTTTTTTGCCTCTCGTGGCTAAAGATAGTTGAAAAAAAGGATGTGCAGCTATAAAAATTGTTTTGATTTTTTTTACTTTTCAATCAAATATGCAAAAAAAGTAAAGTTCGACACTTGCATGCATACTTGACTAGTATGACTTGACTATATTCATGCAAGTTGACTTACACAAAATGTCTCTATTCATTCAGAATTTATAAATTGGTCGAAACTTGGCAAATTTAAAAATCATTAGCTTTTCATACAAATTGCAAAATTTTGATCAAATTAAATAAATTTTAATGAAATAGAGAATTTTTTTTGTAAATCAACTTGCATGAATTTAGTCAAGTCACTAGTCAAGTATGCATGCAAGTGTCGAACCTTAAAAAATTCAATTTAGAATTTTAAAATTAAACAAATTTTCGTTCTAAAATTTAAAGCTAGAAAATGTTGTCCTCTAGTTTCACATCCTTTTGCCATCTAAATTTTCTCTTCAAATCTAGCATTAAAAAGGAGAAAGTTTCTCATAAAAGTACAAAGAAAACCACAAATGTGAGGAATTTCGCCTTTCTTTGCCTTACTTCATAACTGCACAAATAACATTCCATTCTTCTATACATCTCATTGAAGGTTACATTTTCATTTCACATAACCTTCGACAGTAATTGTCTTATTCGCACAATCACCGACAAATGGTCTCATAAAAAGGTTTTTTGCTTGCTTCTCGCACCAACTACATTCATTCTAATAAACTTAGGAATTTCTTGCTCATTATGGTCTCTCATACATATGGTACACGAGGCATACATTTACTTGCCCTTTTTTCATTTACTTTTAGCACATTAACACCTTCTCAAAAGATGTTTCACTTGAAAAAAAGAAGAAAAATTTCTTATTTGCGTCATTCATTAATCAGCATTTGTTGTCTTGATATTCCTTTGGAGCAAAAAGTTTTAATTATAATTTTTTTATACTAAAAATATCAAATGTTATCAAAATGAAAGAATTAAAATAATTTTTGTAACTATAGCAAATTAAAATGAAATAGTCAATGAACTAATTTGTAAATATTTTTAGAAATTGATTTAATTGAAAATAATATTAGGTAAAATGCGAAATATAGTTTAGATTTCTTCGAATACTCTCGGTATTTACTTTAAAATGCAATTTATCACATTTTAGCAATACTCAAGTTTTGATGTTCTTTAGTGCTTCAGCGAAATAGAAATTCTCAAATGATATCATCGATAAAAAAATTCTCTTTATTTGGAAGTCGCTAATAACAGTCATTGTTTTGTAAACATTTAATATTTACAGTCAATTCTATCATTATGGAGTGCTTGATGGCAGTTTGAATTAAAGCTTAACAAACATCAGTCTATTTAGCTTGTGAAGTATCACTGCCTACTTAAAAATCAAATTGATCCAAAGAATTGTCAACTGGCTGAAATAGTTGTGAATGTCTATTCGGATAACTCAGTAATGACCAACCTATGTGCCGTAAAAAATTAATTTAAAATCCAAATTCAAATAGAAATATTCAAAATTAGGCCAAATTTTGATTTGAAATTTTTTTTTTACTTTTTAGTGTGCTGCAGGAAAATTTTAGTTTTAAAATGTGCCGTGACTCAAAAAAAATTGGCTGCCACTAGGATAAATTACAAAAAAATGCTTTAGACAAGCAAAGAAATTTTTCAAATATAAATTTTAGGTTCCAAAGCTGAAATTTCACATGAAACTTAAACAATAAATTAATTAAAAAAATTTATTTTTCAAAGCTCAATTTTTTAATCACAAAACCAAAAAAATCTTAATCCACAATCCACAAAATAATCTTGTTCACATTTCATCTACTTCAGTTGAACTTCAAACAAAAATTTTAAAGAAATAATTACGACAGCTCATGTGGGAGTTTGAGGTTTATAAAAGTTTTTTTCATTAGAAACTCAAAACTTACTAACGAGCTAGTTATCTCATCATTGAAATCAAAAGTGGAAAATTCTTGTGCAAATCTTTCTTGTAAAACTTTAAATTTGAGTTCAAAATTCACAAGAGATTTGTTTAAAATGGAAAAAGTTTTAATTGATTTGTTGATCAAAATATGAAAAAATGTCAATCTCATCTTTGTCAATTTCTATTATTATTCTCACATTTATTAAAGAAATCTCAAAACTTTCCTTGGAATCTAAATTTTGACTTTTCTCTTCTTTCGATCTTCTACTTCTTACCTTGCCACTTTATTAATAATTAAACATGATAAGGAAAGAAAAAAAAAACTTATGCAAGTGAGAAGATAAGAAAAAAAGGCAATGATTTGTTCATATAATTAGTAGAACGAAAAGAATAGGATAGATAGATGAAGAAAGATAAAGTTGTGTCTTATTAAAGTAGAGACTTATCGCTCATTATAGTGGATTATTTTGGATTAAGTTTTTGGAATGAGAAAAAAGAAAAAAAATAAATTGAAATTTAATTAAAATTAAAAAAGTTTGCTTTTTGGTTAATATTGAAAGAAATTTTTATAGTAATTTTTTCCTTACTTTTGATGACTGGACAAATTTTTGATGAAGAAATTTTAATCCATAAAATCTCAAAAAAGCACAAGAAGCACAAAAAAGAGCTCTAAAAAGCACAAAAAGCTTTAAAAAACCCAAAAAACTAAGAAAACGCGTTATGTGAATAATCCAGAATTTAATCGTTGTCCAATGGATTAAAATTTTTATATAATTTTCCACTGCTTTCAATAGTTCCCATTTAATTATATTCTTTGTGACAGGCATCAATAACAATTGACAATAGTTTTTAAATTTATATTTTATGCCAACATCAATAATTTAATCTGTTACCATCAACAGCTCTTGAATTCTACTTAAAATATTTCATAAAATCCAATTTTAAACTCCACAAAAAATATTGAAAAAACAAAAAATAAAAATCCATCAAGGATTTAATAAAAAAGAAAACTTTTAAGCTCAGTAAAAGCTGTTAAAAATTGAAGCTATTCATTGAAGCGTAATTGTTTCTTCATTTATATAAACCACCCAATTCGACCAAACAATTCATAAAATTTTACATTATTTCTTCTCTCAAAAAGCACATTGAATATTGCAAAAATGTTTTTCTCATTCATAGCTAAAAGCCGCAAAATTGCTCATTTTAATGAAAAACTTTTAATCCCTTAAAATGAAACTTTTCATCTTCACATAGCGAACGTAGGAGTTGAAATCTGCACCCAAAAATTCCTTGTAAGTGTAGGTAGTTGAGATTACAAAACTGCTTTGAGGAAAGGTTTAAATGAATTTTGAAAAAAAAACCTGTCCGCTGCAATACTGAAAAAATTTTCTAAACATTTGCTTTTTTTGGTGTAACTTTTACGAACTCGATTAGAAATTTTTTTTTATATAAAAAGAGCAATTTTTAGGTCATGCGTGAAATTTTGTAAATGAAAAAGTTTGTTTATTTTGATAAGGAATTAAAGGATCAGGGAAAATATTTTTTAAGAAGTTTTTAATTTGAAAAATGATGTATTGCAAAATTACAGATTCAATTTTAAATTTGGTTAAATACTGAGACATAAAAAATTTTGAAAAATTTTCAAAAAAATACAAATTATATCAATTCAAAAAATTTAACATTAAAAATGTAAAATTTAAAAAAGTTCATAAAAAATTTTAAATTTAAAAAAATTTTCATTAAAATTGTAAAATTAAAAATAGTCAATTTCAAAACATTTCAATGATTTTAAAAAAAGTTTATTTAAAGATAGAAAGCTTCTCTGTTTAAATCAAACAAATTACCTAGTTTAATTCAACAACATTTAACATTTAAATCATGTCAAGTTAACAATTATTTTGATACTTTTCCATTGACACTTTTTTTAAAAAACTTGAAACAAATTCTTAAGTGTTTAAAGACCTTAAAGTGACAATTATACACCACAACATACTCAACAGCAAATATTTTCCAGATCTTCACTTTCTCACAATTCTCTTGTAAGGAAATTATTACGTCAGTTCTTTTTGCTTGTTCATATCGCATTTCATTTGCAAAAATTCACTCATGTGATATTGCACTGCTCTCGAGGGTATTTAGCTAATATTTATATTCAAACTAGGGTGGTATTTTAAAAAAGCTTTTAGATGATGTTTTATATCCACAGTTGGGAGTGCAATTTTCATTTTCTAATGGTTGAGTTGTCATGTTATTGTTATAAAATACTGACATGATGTTTAAATGATGTTGGTTGAATGGAAAATTTTCATGAATAGAAAAAGGTTGAATTTAAAGATAAAAAGTTTTAAAGTTAAAAATGTAGACAATTTGTCAGAATTTAATCTAGCTTATATTGAAATTTTCTGCTAAAATATTTTATTTTAATCTTATTAAATTCTTTTTTTCAGCGTATCAACTCTATCAAAAAAGTATCACAAAAATCAAAAATAAATCAAAAAGTATCAAAAAATCAAAAATCTAACAAAAATCAAAAATAAATCAAAAATCTAACAAAAAAAAAAAAATAAAAATAACAAGAGTTCAAACCCTTGCTTTTTTGAAACCCTAAAATTAAATTCCTATTTTTTTAAGGGAATTTCAACTATAAATAGCAAAAATATTTCTTTTTAATTTTACCAATCGAAGATTTTTTTACCTAAATTCCCAAAAAAAAAATCCATTACAAACTCTCGTTTTTCATTTTAAAACTGTCAGTATCATTTATTCATTCTAATTTTATCCTACTTTATCCCTCTCATCAATAAGGTCCTTTTTACTTTCTTTCATCTAACACACGCACATCTTTTCACTCTAAAAGCATCACTTTTCGTATTAATTTTTTCTTTCTCTCTTTCAATCGACTATTTGTCTAAAAGATTAATTTGATAATATGGAAATTTTTTTAAATGAGTTTTTTCTCATGTTTTGTAAAACGAACCCACAAAAAGATATTTTTTATTCTTCTTACAAAAACTTTGCACTTTGAATGTGTGTGTGTGGATTTCATCATAAAAACATTTAATCTCCGGATTTTTCTTGTGTTGACCAATGATGAATGGTCATTGAAATGGAAAAAATTCTTAAAGAACAATACTGAAAATTGAGAAAGAAAAAAAGGTCAAATTAAGTTGTAAGGAATTGAAAATGTGAAGATTAAATGTGACCATAATTTAACAATTTCCTTCCGCTTTCTTGAATGCTGGGTCAAAATGCGACAGAAGTGGCGCAGGAGTGCGAGTGAAGTGGATTTTTTTATTCGATTATAAAAAAATTTGTACAGATAAAAAAGTAAATACAATTTTATACAATAAATCAATAAGTCGAATGACACTATGTCGAATGGTGGAAGGAATAACTCCTTGCGTATTCAGCCTAGTCGTTTATTGATAAATTATTGTTAATTCAATTGTGACCTCTTTTTTAGAGAGTTTGTCTCTGTGAATGAGGTTAGGAATTTTGTTGGATTCTGTTAAGGATGAAAATTAATGAACTTTTGTATTTTAAAAGATGAAAAAAATGAAATGAAGGCTCATCAAAAATTCTTTTTTTTTTCAAAAATTTTATAAATTTTCAATTTTTCTTTTAAATAAACAATTAAAAAATTTTGCTCAATCAATTACAAATAAAAAATCACCACAAGCACAAAAAAATTCAAACTTTCCTCTTTAAAATTTGCATTTAGTAAAAAACTGAAAATTGAACATTCAAGCCATAAAAACCGCAGCGGTAATGAAAAGTTTCTCCTTAGTCTACTCAATTCAACTTTCATGTGCTTCACATGATTTTATGGATTACTTTCATTTAATGCAGAATTTGAAATTTACGAGCAAATTAATTCGGTTTAGAGAATTTAAAATTTTCATTGGTTTCTGTTTAATTTAATGAGTTTTTTTACAAATCTTTAGTTTTAAGCCAGAGGTCTCGACTTAAAAAGTTAAAATTTGTCCGAAATATTGAAATTGGGAATAAGCGCGTTTTACTACGAAGAATTTAAAATTCTTTTTGAGAAAAAAGCGCACTTGGAATTCAAGGCCTGAGAACTTTTTTGATCTATTTTTTTGATTATTCGCATCAAGTTACCTTTTTTTGTCGAAAAAATAAAAAAAATCAAGACTGGACTTTTACCAAAAATAGCAATTGTTCTCATTAACAGTATTTGAAAGCCACAAAATACATTTTGATTCCTGTTTCTTTTTGGTCATAAGCTTTCTTTAAAGCTATTAAGATAATTTTTAGGACTTATTAGAAAAAGAGAAAAAGATAATCAAAATAATCAAAATAATCAAAAAATAATCAAAATAATCAAAAAATAATCAAAATAATCAAAAATAACAAAAATAATCAAAGAGTTCTCACCCTTGCTTGAATTTTAATTTTATTTCTTTGAATTAAAAATCTTGCTTTAAACTTGATTATTTTTTAATGTTTTCATTATTTTTTTTTTAGAAATTTCCTTGTTATGAATGAATGCAACTTATGTTCCAAAATATTTCCTACAAATTCCAAAAGGTCACAAAAAATATAAATCTCTGATCAACCCATGATGACCACAGACCACATGCAATGAATGAATAAGTAACTCAAAAGATGAAAGGAATACCAAACATTCCATTGATGTTCATTATATTAAAGCATTTTTTCTTCTTCATCTACACCATAAATTCCAACCAAAATTTTTTCTCTGTTCATCTTTGACTCCAAATTTCTCAAAAACACACCAAACACATTTTATCACATTGAATCGAAATTTTTCATTTCCTGCAATGACAATGCACTATTTGGCATTCGTAAAGAGAAAATTGCCATTCTCAAATGTTTACAAGGCAATAATGAAGAGCCAATTTCACAGAATGTGCAGAACATTTTTGTTTTTCATGAAATAGAAGAGGACACTTAGGACAGCATTTGCATGTACATATATGCATTAGAGAGAGAATGATACGAAGAAAGATACCAGCAGATTAAATCAATTTTGTAGAAGAATTTTTGCTATTTTCATGACACAGTTAAGTAAATTTTGACAACTTGCATGAAATACTTGACTAAATGCATGCAAGGACTTACACAAAAATGTCTCTAATTCATTCAAATTTTAATCAATTTTGTTAAAACTTTCAAACTTAAAAATCATTTGAATGTTTATAAAATTTGCGAAATTTCAAACAGAATTAAATAAATTTATTGACATAAGAGACATTTTTTAAAATCAATTGGAATGAAGATAATCAAGTCAACTTGCATGGATATAATCAAGTCCACTATATCAAGCATGCATGCAAGTTTAAACCATACGGTTAAGTAAAAAAAAAAATTTTCAAGAATTACAAAAAAAAGTAAAGAAATTTTGAAAAGCAAAGAAAAAAAAAGTTAAGGGAATATTCTGATATTCCAAAAGAAAAGACTTATTTAACATATTCAAGATGACAAATTTCTTTATCATTACTTTGGGTCTTAAAACCTTATTAAAACATTTCCTAGAAAAAATAATTATAATTTATTAACTAACTTAATCCATCTTTTTCAGAACTTTCAAATTTTTACCAAGAAAATTATGAATGAAACTTTGATAACCATTCTTCAAATAGAATTTCATCTCTAAGCAATATTAATAGTATTTGGATTTGTAACCATAGGTAAATTAAATAGAGCATATACTTGCTCTCATTTGAGTCAATTTTTTTTAAATTATGTAATTTCTGCAAAAAATCATTAAAAAATTATCAAGAAATTAAAATTATAGATTTTTCAAAAGAAGTTTCATTATCTCTTAAGTTACATAGTNCTGAAATTTCACATGAAACTTAAACAATAAATTAATTAAAAAAATTTATTTTTCAAAGTCTCAATTTTTTAATCACAAAACCAAAAAAATCTTAATCCACAATCCACAAAATAATCTTGTTTCACATTTCATCTACTTCAGTTGAACTTCAAACAAAATTTTAAAGAAATAATTACGACAGCTCATGTGGGAGTTTGAGGTTTATAAAAGTTTTTTCATTAGAAACTCAAAACTTACTAACGAGCTAGTTATCTCATCATTGAAATCAAAAGTGGAAAATTCTTGTGCAAATCTTTCTTGTAAAACTTTAAATTTGAGTTCAAAATTCACAAGAGATTTGTTTAAAATGGAAAAAGTTTTAATTGATTTGTTGATCAAAATATGAAAAAATGTCAATCTCATTCTTTGTCAATTTCTATTAATTATTCTCACATTTATTAAAGAAATCTCAAAACTTTCTCTTGAATCTAATTTTGACTTTTCTCTTCTTGATCTCTTCTACTTCTTACCTTGCCAACTTTTATTAATAATTAAACATGATTAAGGAAAGAAAAAAAAACTTATGCAAGTGAGAAGATAAGAAAAAAAGGCAATGATTTGTTCATATAATTAGTAGAACGAAAAAGAATAGATAGATAGATGAAGAAGATAAAGTTTGTCTTATTAAAGTAGAGACTTATCGCTCATTATAGTGGATTATTTTGGATTAAGTTTTTGGAATGAGAAAAATAGAAGGAAAAAATTAAATTGAAATTTAATTAAAATTAAAGAAAGTTTGCTTTTTTGGTTAAATATTGAAAGAAATTTTTATAGTAATTTTTTCCTTACTTTGATGACTGGACAAATTTTTGATGAAGAAATTTTAATCCATAAAATCTCAAAAAAGCACAAGAAAGCACAAAAAAGAGCTCTAAAAAGCACAAAAAGCTTTAAAAAACCCAAAAAAGCTAAGAAAAGCGTTATGTGAATAATCCAGAATTTAATCGTTGTCCAATGGATTAAAATTTTTATATAATTTTCCACTGCTTTCAAATAGTTCCCATTTAATTAATATTCTTTGTGACAGCATCAATAACAATTGACAATAGTTTTTAAATTTATATTTTATGCCAACATCAATAATTTAATCTGTTACCATCAACAGCTCTTGAATTCTACTAAAAATATTTCATAAAATCCAATTTTAAACTCCACAAAAAATATTGAAAAACAAAAAAATAAAAATCCATCAAGGATTTAATAAAAAAGAA